>JAHDVE020000881.1:0-24677 GCA_022606495.2 Halesus radiatus
TGTGGTTGCGATAGTGACTTTTTAAAAAACTTTCACCTAGTACCTACGTAATAAAAGTTCTGTTCACTCAAATTCAAATCACTCACAAGACCAAATATCGCAGAGGGATTAACTCTGTGTTGCTCTAAGAACGATATAAATAAGGTGATCAAAAATACTTTCCCACGTTCGTTCCGCGGTTGTTATTTCCGTTCTCCACCGCCAGGCGTGTCATTGTCGGCTTTGATAATAACAATAATTAATTACTTATACAATTCTAAACGCCTTGGTGTACTTTTCTCAAGAAACACCGGTGTTATTGACATAAATATGTATATTAAAGAACCAAAAGTGCATACGATTAAATGCACTCCTGAATAACTAATGGCTTCGCCGACATTGCTGTTAGAGTTACAAGCACTGATCATGATCGTTGTTTCTTGTTTCCCGTGTTAGGTTATCTCAATCAGATAGTAATTTGAAGTAGCTCTTGACCTCTTAGCCAATGGAATGCAGTCTATAAAGGCTGAAAAGTTGTGCCTACCCTACGAAAATGTACCATTAAAATAAATTAAAAGATATAAAAAAAAACTGATCAAAAATTCTTTTTTTTTCATGAATTTGGATCTAATACGCTCATTTTTTTTTATTTAACAACACAATCAGTGGAAAATGATATTAAAGTTACCATTTTAAAATATTCAATGCATAATTTAATTTTCGTTTTTAGGAAAGAAAAAGTCATAGAGTCAAGATCAGAACTTATTTACCTAATTGTGACTCGTCCCACGATAAGAAACAGGATGAGTTATTTTTTTTTTTTTTAAATATTTATCAAAAATATATCTACGTCCCGAATAACCTAACAATATTTGAAAATCAGCTACTACCATCACAGAAAGCGGAAGATGTTACTTGTGTCTTGAGGACTGAATGTTAATCCAATATGAGCTCCTAGGCTTGGGGCAGGCATATGAAATTGGCAATACATTTTTTTCTTTATTAATGGGAAAATACTGATACGGACAGAAACATATAACACTACCGAATTCGCCTGCATCCTAACTATTTCTAACAGGTAAATGGACAGCAGATAAATAACCATAGAAATAACTTAAAAATTGAAAAAAAAATTGCTTTGTGATTTTTAATCAAATTAAGAATAAATATTTCGTATAAACCACTACTTAATGTATGAATATCAACATGTTTTGGAAGCGAAGCATCCTTCATCTGGATACAAAGTATACTAAGAAAGAATAACAAGAATAAAAAACATTGAGAAACAATAAATATGTGAGAATAAACAAATTATAAACATAAACAAAAATTAACAACAAGAGATTAACTAAAGTAATTAATTAAAAATGTAAACGTAATAAAAAAAAATCAAATATAATTAGTTCTATTAGTACTATTAGTTCAAGTATTTATGACAGTCAATTATATTATTGCAGACTTTATAAAGGGTCATGAGGTCAAGGTAAGTCATTCTAGAAACAACATCAATGCTTCAAAAAGTTTAGTGAATTTCAACAGTGAGGAAAAATTGAGCCTACTTGCTCACGGATATGCTCACAACACACTTCTATCGGTTAATCTCTTAAGCGATATTTAACTATGATGATTATCTAGCAATCAAAAGCCATAATTGGTCATCTGTTGGCTATCAACAACCGATTGAATCCAATGAAATTCTATACACACAATCTTATTCGATATTGGTGAAACTCGAACCGCGCATCCTCAATAATACCATTTTTATTCGTTTATAATGAAGAGTTACGTAATGAGATACGTACAAGGAAACTTGTTAAACTTCTAATTAATGACCATAGTATCGAATGTTCATCATTCTGTAACCAGTAACGTGTCTTTTCCGTAAATGCTGAAGACTGCTTTTTGTGCGTGAATTAAGATCCGAGTAAAACGGATTTAATGGTCTTTGAAACATCAATAAAGATGATTTCGCTTTTGTTAAATTCGTATTTTAAAGTATGACAAAAGTGCTTGTAAATAGTTTGAACCCCAAATGAGATACGCAACTAATTACAATTTTTATTTATACATTGAAAATCAAAAAAAGGATACTTGACAGTTTGCCAAACGAGCAAATCAAAATTTTAAAACTGGGAAATTAAATCCAAATGTAATCTACTTTAAAGTAATAGCGTGAAAATGAATACACTTGTGGACTTGAAACTACTTGCTTCTAATATTATAAATGACTAAAAGCTATTCGTGAAGAGGAATAAAACAAATAGAAATACACGGGGTGTTAAGAAAAGTACCTAAGTAAGTAAAAGTACCAGTAACTCTAAAATCTAAATCTTATTTGGAGTAAAAGATAAAAATGAAGTTTTTAATTTTTTTTTTAAATCTGTACGTATTTGACAGTTAGGGTCGAGGTGGGGGGGCTGGGCGGTTACATGGCTGATTATTTTGTATGTATTTGAAAAATAAAATAAAAAATAATAATAATAACTAAAAAGCTGTCATCGAAGAATAAATTTCATTTAATTTTTTTAGTCCAAATAAGGTGAGGAATAACTGTTTAAAGTAAGGTACTTCTCTTAAAAGCGTGTATAATTATTGAATGATATATTGGTTGGTTATTTGGTGGAGCGATTCAAAGTGTCGCATCGGGTTCACACCAAGGCGCCTCGGCTTCAATCCTCCACTAGCTTTTGTCTCCTCAATTATTCCATAAACAACATTTTCCGCTATACGCTAGTACGAGGAATTACTAGTCTATTTACATCTACACATACAGTGGCAGCCGCGGAACAAATCGGAGTATTCACATCTGTTTTTTATTTTTTTTATTTTAGAAACAGTACATGTATAAAATGAGTGGTGTTCAAATTACAAGGTTTTAGAAAATTATTACAAGGACCGGTACCAATGACATGTCTCCATGTAATATCTAGTAAATTGTTATATACATTTTACCGGGCGGGGTTAGTACAATGCTAGGGAATGCTACATGGTATAGATAAAAAGGAATATGAAAAAAAGTGTGTGTCTGTATCTGTGTGTGTGTGTGTAAGAGAGCGTGTATGTGTACCTATGTGTCTGAATAGTGCTATGTACTGGAGAGTTGTGATTGCGCAATGATGTTATGAGTAATATTTTTATTAAATGATGGTAGGCAGTAAAAAAAAAGGTCCGATTTTTTGCTTGGGACAAAGATTATTAAATGTTTGAAGAACATGGGTAATTGGTGAATTTGCTGCAGCATTAGTTTTGTTGTTTAATATGTAATATAGTTTGGTGTGGCGAGTATGTTTCGATGGTACGTTAAGGTTAATTTGGGATAGGGTTCAGGGAAGTCTATTACATTATTTAAGATTTTATACAGATATATAGTGTCGGCTACCGTTCACCGTAGTTTCAGAGCTTGGAGTGCACAGTGATAATTATTGTCGTATTTGAACCGGAGAAACTTAGTTAATTTATTATGTATTCGTTCTATACTATTGACATATACCATGCATTTGGGATTCCAAACAGGCGATGCATATTCCAGTGTACTTCTGACTAGTGAAAAATAAAGCATTATTAGAGTACGTGTATTTTTAAATGAATTACTTAATCGTAGTACAAACCCAAAAGTTTTATATGACATATCAGTGATTGATTCAATGTGAGTTTTAAATCTAAGTTTTCTCAGGTTCACGCATGAGCCAGAAGTATGATGCAATTGTTACCATTTTGCTCCAAAAATATTTTTTCTATGGCGGATAGGACTAAGTTGCCCGTAAATTTAAAATTAAAACAACCTGTTAAAAAAAAAAACAATATAAAGTGTTAACACCCCTCGAGTCTTTTTGGGAAATATTTCTCCCAGAAAACAAAAAGCCGTAGAGTCTTTTGGGGAGATATTTCTCCTAGCCCGAAACAGACTCATAAAAGTCGTGTTATCTCATTTTTTGCTATGGTGATGTGTATGATTTAAACTGTGTTAGAAAGCTTTGATGGATCCCAACATATTCTTTGATATATGTAGTACTTTTAAGAGAAAATTGAAAGCTGTTTCCATATTAGAATATTAAACAAACAAACTTCAACGAACATTGTTTATACATTGTGTTCTTTTTTTAAATGATTTTATTGAATAACAATACTTTTAATTTAATCATTATTTTTCCCTTTACATTCTTGTAAATATTATTTGTAATGTTTATTTTTCTTCTGTTACTTTATTTAGATATTTTACACATTTTCAAATTGTTTCTGTGTAACACAATTCCTTAACCTGTCTAAATATTGTTTTAAGGGTTTATTTAACTGTATCATATTAATCAGTGCGAAATAGTTAGAATGCGGGCGAGTTCTCCAGATATTATATATATATTGTTTAATATTACTTTCTTTATCTCTATTTCTCCTTAAATAAATAAATAAAAATGAGAAAAACACGATTTTTATTGCCATTTAAAAGGTTTAACAAGAACATTTATGAAAAATTATCATATTATCAAAAAGATTCGAGGGGTTAAATAAAACTTTGTTGCATATTTATATAAGAACTTAAAAGATGGACGTATTTTAGATACGGTTAAAGAAAAAAAAAGTTAGAATTTTTGATGCAAGTCAATTTTGACTAAAATTTCAGATGGAACCATGTTGTTCCAAGGTAACTTGTTGTTTCAATAAAGAATTTTAAAACCAGCATTGCATTAAATACCTACCAAGTTAAACTAAAACATACACAAATACTTATTTGTGGTACGCAAAACCTCCATTGCTTCGGTGTGGTCTTTGCACAAAGCATCCCACTGTGCCCGCAAATTTAAAAATTAAGAACAGAACACATTTCATTAAAAACATATATATTTTAGGTAAGAAATTACCTATTCCTGTCACAGAAACAGCATGCCCTGGGAATGTAAAGTAAGTTCGCACATTCGGCAGGTGTCTTTGTTCGGCCGTCTAATAAACAAGGCAGGTGATTAGGACCACACGCAGAGGCCGGACTAATGATCATAATTAGTTGTGTGTGACCACTCCTTTACAATTTATAACCATAGTCAGATGGGCGGGACTACAACGTGTAAAGACTTTTGTAAAAATAAAACGGAAATATGTTTGTTTTATAAAAAATATGATTTACATGAATGCCGCACAACTGTCCCAACTGCCCTTAGCCAGTGGGGTTATGTTTTGTGACTGAAAGTTTATAAATATTTTCCAATCCTAAAAATTATAAATATTTGAAATAAATACCAACTCTTCTTGTGCCACCAATCTTCTAATAAATGTAACACCAATAGAAAAGGAGGATAAAATAGCAATTGTAAAAATATCATCTCTGTACTTAAGTTTTCTAATAACACTGTGTTTTTTCTGTATCTGTTTGTACATAATTAGATACAGAATAGGAAGTAATATTTGTACAGCGCCCTTGAGGTGATTTTTCACAAAAACGGCGCTATACAAATCATCCAATTATTATTATTATTAGTGAGGAAGAAAAGGTGATGAGATAGAGGAACGTTGGGAAGTGCCTGGCTATTCAGATCTGTTCAATACGACTAAAGAGAATATCTACATAATATGTATTGTCACCGTAATTTACTGTCCATTATCACACTTCGTTAAAACAACTTTTTTTTTTAAATTACTACCTACCATTAAAAAAAATATATTCTCCTTCGTAAACCATAGCAAAAATGGTATGTTCTGTTATCCCATATAATTGTAATTGCCATAATATTCGATGTGTATTTTACGACATGCCGGATTCAAAATACAAACATTAAATTGTTGAATTTCTATGTAACAATCCTAAAATATTGCCTGAAGGCACTTACTAGATGAAAAATGTATTCATGAATTTCCAAATCTGTTCACGTAAGTTTTAAATTTGAAAGTTTTAGAACTATTAGATTTATGCACTTAATAGTCAAAAATCTACCTTCAAAACTCACCCTAATAATTTATGACCATAACGTTTTAAATTGCTTGTCAAGAACTCACTTAAGACTTTATGATACTAAAGTCTTTTGTGATAACTTTTTCGCGGGACGTGAAAATATGAGGAAAGTATTTTAAAAATGGAATGTTTTCTTAAACGGTAAAAATGTATTAAAATGCGGGGGAAAGAGACAGGCGTTATTACTTACTTTGTGATTTTTCATACGCGGTCGCTGGAGAGAGAAGAAGATAGAGACGGTAATATCGTTTCCTTTTTTTGCGCCGCTAAACTGACAAAGGTGGCCAGGTCGTAAAATAAAATTGTGCTCTTACGAGATTTGGACTGAAAACTCAGGACCGAATCAAGAAGATAAAAAACATGTATTTATTATCTTTGCGTCATTAACGGTCATTCATAATGGCGGCAAAATTCACTTAAAGGTATTAAGCAATATTATGATTATTTATTTTATTCAATTTTGATTTGAAAACTCTGTTTTTATTTAAAGTTTTTAAATTTTAATTATAACTATTATTATTCATAATTTCTTCAAAAGATCAGTATTCACCCTGTGGCGGCGTTTATAATAAATTAATTAAAAATTACTTTGTATTCACCGCTTTATATATAAACATTTCAACATATTTCGAAAGCGTTACTCTCTTCATCAGGAATATATAATATACATTTTTATATTAATAAAGTGGTGAATACAAATTAATTTTTAATTCTTTTATTATTATTCAAATTAAAAAATCACGAGTTGTTAATAAAAAAAAGTTCTGCTAGGTAATTATTATTACGTGTGACAGCTGTTTCGCCTTTCGAAGGCATTAATTATCACACTATGGAGAAGCCACTTTTAGACTGACGGCCTACATGGTGTAAGGCTCTCGACTACCGAATCCGAAAGTCGCGGGTTCAAATCCCGGCGTGCGCAAGTAAATTTTATTTAATTAATTTGTGCTGTTTCACAATTAATTCAATTAAAAATAATATATAGTATATTTGCGCACGTTTCAGAGTTCAAGATACTCTCAGTATCGCCCTGGTGAAAGACCACCATTCAGAATTGAAACGTTGCTTGAAATGGCTTTTAGCCGTGTTTGGTGACTAGATCTGAATAGCCAGGCATTTCCCCACCTTCATATTCCCCTTCTCCTTCCCCTCCCCAATACCTTCAGCATCACAGCATACCCCAATTGGGGATGCCATAGACTCACTGGCTCCAGACGATTGGGAGCAGTTGGGACTCTTGTACGATCTGTTTAAATTATTTCTATGTATGTACTTATAATGAAACTCATAAACGTTTTCATTTTTATTACCAACGCTCTATTTAATTTGTAAGTAGATTGATTTGTTCAGAAGGAATATTTTAGTGATGATTTAAACAGTAGATTGTGTGTTTGTTTGATGTTACGTAAAAGGTTATTATATAAGCCATGCAGTAAGCTCCTTTTTGAAATATTGTTTGGTTGGCTTGTGGTATTAGTGGGTTATCTGTAAATCTTGTCGTGTATTTATGTAATGAATGTTTTAGTAGAAAACTTTCCAGATATAACCGTACTAATAGGAAAAACTACATTATATATCGGTGATCGTCAGAAGTTACAGTTTTTTAAAGAGGGATCTACATGAATCCAGATAAGCGGAATTAGTGATTTTTCTCGAGCATTTCTTTTGGTTAATAAAAACATTATCAGAGCGATACTGAGATTATCTACCACTCTGGAAAATGCCTTATATACACTATTATAGCCCCTGAAATGTTTAATCAGCAATTATGTATAGCCAGGAATGTCGACTTTGAGAGTCTCAAATTGCAACATATTTATGTAATAAAAAAATTCACAAAATTGTACACCGTTTAACCGGGATACGTATAATGTACTACAAATAGACCTTGAGTAGACTTATAATACTCGCCTTAATTTTAATGAAGGATTCACGGTTGCTAGGCATAAAAAAAATATGGATAAAGAACTTTAGATCACATGATTCCTAGCTGTATAAAATATGTTACCCGCTGAAATAAAAATAAAAAACTGTATCAAAACTAAACAATTAATAAACAAATTGAAAACTTGGCTAGCTGAAAGAAGCTATTTGTATTAGATAATAAGGACATATTATTTTATTTATGATTTATTGCTTTCCTTATGTTTTTTTTTTTTTTTTTAACATATTTTTGTAGAAATTTTTTAGAGTAAGATTCTTAGGAAAAAAATATGTTTTAAGTTTGTAACATATGTTTTTTATGTTTTTATTTTATATATATATATTTTGTAACCTTATCTGTAAATTTTGAGTTTTAAATATCAAGCTCCCGTTAACAAACTACAAAAAAGTAGTTTACCGGGACGTTTTGCATTGCATTTTTTTCTTTCGTAAAATGTAAATGAAAAATTTAAAAAATAAGAAACGTAATCGTAATAAGGTTACAAGAGGCTAGATATTTTAAATATAAATTCCTCCCTGCATTTTTAACCCGAGCAGTTTTGGCTAGATATTTCCGGACAAGATTGCGCACCATTTAAGCGTTCTCCATGCAGAGTAGACTATGCTCGTACAGCCTTATCTCGTATAGCCCGCGACAATCAGCTCAAGCCTTACCGGCCATTGTTTTAACAAGCTTCTTAGGGTGATTTTAGAGGATTAGGATAAAAAGCTTACTTTGCGTAGGAGGTACTGAAAGAAACCAAAAAAGAAAAAAAACAGTAGCAAGATGAGTATTACAAAAAATCTGATGAAAAAAAATATGATATCTTACATATATTAACCGTTTAATAGCCGAGTGGGTAGTACCTAAATCCTCTGCTAAGTCCTCCATCATTGTACGAGCATTATTTTTCCTCTTATAATGATGGAAGTATGTTGAATTTAAAAGTAATCGGGTTATTCGTAACATTAGAAAAGGATAAGGGTAAAATTTCGTGAACCTTCTTAACCCATATTTCAATCTTTAATAGATATGACTTGCTCAGGTTTTGTCATATTCAAATGCAATCCAGAAATGAGTACAATGTAATTTATAATTTTTTAGTATTAAAGCCGAGAACAGAACTTTTTGAAAAATTTTGGTTAAGAGAAACGACTGCACGGCCTGTTACATACAAAATAAAATTTTGAATTTCAGGCTAAAATACCTGCCTAAACTAAATAACCACTTTTTAATAAAAGGTATAGCAAATATCAAGGATGGATATTATTTATTTTTCTTTAAAATTATGAAATATTTGCAGGCCATTAAATAAATCGGTTTTTCACGATTTGAGAGGAAACTTTGGAAATTATTTTCGGGTTTTCGGTATTTTTTTTTGTATTAATTGTCATATTTGCTATATATGTATGATTATATAAAAAAAATTAAAAAGTCTTAAAAAAAATCGTTTTTTTTATCGATTTTTTAAATTACGCACGGGAAATTTGTATTTCAACGTAAATTTGTCTTTTTTAATTAAAATGTAATCTCATAATAATGCTTATTGTAACACTTTTATTTTATTTTACCTATTTTATATTATATTATATTTACATATTAAAGAAGTTTTTATTTTTTTATTTTCATTAACCTGCAAATAATTGCTAAAGTTGCTACTAAAATCGCGAAAAATCGATTTAAATAATTCTAATCCCACTAGATGTTTGCTATACCCTTTGATTTAAAAAAAAGATCTTTCGGTTTGGGTGGGTATTTTGGCCTCAAATCCAAAATTAAGTTTTGTGTGAAACGTGCCGCGAGGCCGTTCCTCTTAATACCGAATAAAACTGAATACGTAATCCATCAAAATATTGATAATATCGTCAACGGGCCGATAAGCGTATGACTAGCATAAAATGACTGGCGCGGCCATAGATATTAAATATGCGGCAGTATCCGTTACTGCCATTCGAATTGTGGATTGTAACCCATGACGCCACGGGTACACGTTCCTTAAATATAGTATATTTTCATAATAAATATGTCAATTAAGAGACAACCTCATTATGATTTTATTTTCAATTATTGATTCGGTCCGCAAAGCTCCTGTAAATACTAAGATCAAAAGCTCGTTGCGCTCTCCTTCAAGTTTCACCAAATTATACAATGACACAGCGATGTTTTTTGCAAATTATCGTTTTTTGGGTTCTGACAATACTTTGTGATTATGAAGAGTATAACAGTTAAGTCTCTAAGGCATGATAACATACATAAATAAAAAATATTACTGCAGGTACTATTCTCCAACTAGTGCAAATTATATTCAATTATACATAGACAATGTTATAGTTAATTTTTTTAGTGAGACTTTTTAAATATTTCGTTGTTGTATTTTGTGAATACGATATATACTATCGATGTACCTACTATAATATGTTTTACACTTGTGTCACTATTATAATTTTTTTTGTCATAAAATATATGAAAGCCCTCGAAGTGGTATACAACATAATACATAAATATACAATGTCTCTTTGTTCCTCAACTTGCCTCACTAAGTGTCTGAGCTTTCTTCTCATCAATGAATTTTAAACAATAGACAAATTGTTATTTGTTATTTTTTCACAATATTTCCAACATATATTGCCGTATCCACTCCTGGGTATAAGTAAATTCAACTAAACAAAGACAACCCTTTGTATTTTTCAATTAATGTCGAGAATAATTCCGTTAAAAATAGAGCCAATGCCAAAACTTTTATCCCTTTACCATGACTTTGTGATCCTTAATAAATTGTACTCGCATATCCACATACCAAATATTAAAGAAAAAAGATGGATGCTGCCAGCAAAATCACAAGAAAGCTCACCTGTAATAAAATAGAACACGATACGATTTCAACAAAGGTTCAAATATTATTTCAAGATCTAGTAAACAGTTTACTAAACCCGAAGCCATGACTTCTATATTCAACTGCGTTCAAGCTAGAGTAGGCCCTCTACCAAAAAAGAAAAGATATATTGGAATAAATTTGACTGTCCAAAAACGCGAACTTCCCAGTTGGCCAGTCAAAGTATTCTTACTGTAAAATATGTTTCTGAAACGAATAAATAAATACTTTTTTTTAGGGTATTATGAGAATACAAATATCCGCATTTTAAGCAACATGAAAATTTGCTCTCAGAGACGCGCCACCAAAGTCTCCAGAAAAGATTGAGTGGGGGGCCCTTGCAGTAACAGTATCCAAAATTATACATACATTTATAGAAAATTCACACCTCCTGGAATACTATAAGTTCCTTATACCAAATAACTACTGTCGGGGGCGGCACCATCTACTATTCATACCACATGGCAGAACAGACGTGTTGGCTAAGTACAGCATGACATAGGGTATCGTGCTGCTAAATAACATCTATATTCATATCTTTAACTTGAAGGTTTTAAGAGACATATAAATATGTCTCTTAATTTATGCCATTCTGATTTTTTTTTTGAAATGTACTTTTGTATCTTTGGTACTATTCGTGTGTATAATAATAAATGGAGGCAGTCTGTTATAAAAAAAAAGATTTACATTTTATAAAAATTAAGAAACAAATCTTATTCAGCTACTGAAACAATAAACTGTGAATGAACAAAAAAAATATAGGAATCCAAATTTTTCACCGTAAATAATAAACGAATTTGACAGTTTAGAAGCACTGGAAAATAGAAAATTCTAAAATAATAATTCTAGTATATTGAAAAATCAACGAAATTTATCATATAGTCAACTTTTAGATATTTGACAAGTCAAAACATTTTTCACCAATAAAATGAAGACATAGTTTGTCTCGACACCACCTATTGAGGGATTTAGCAAGTTACAAGCCTTCCTCATATTAATAAAGTTGGGTGTTTACAGGTGAAATATAATAAAAAACCGTAATTATTGAATGAAACACTAGTATATATTGATTAACTTGGCGGGTTTGCGATAAGCCGACGTAGCTCAATGGTAGAGCATCTGACCGGATATTAGAAGGGTGTGGGTTCGAGTCCTGGCGGCGACATTTATCTTTGCTCGGAAGGTTTTTTCAATTTGGATGAGTGTTCCAAGCTAATAATTATTGTTTATAAAAATGATTATTAAATTAACTAATTCAAAACTAATTTAAACGTTAATATTATTTTTTAAAAAGGTTTATCGGAAAAATGCAAAAACTGCAGGAATAACCTGCTATCAAATACCATCAAACAACCTGCGTTTTACCATTTCCCATTGTGGTAATCCCCCAGGAGATGAAAGATAAGGAGAAAGACTTTAGGGGAAAAAAAACAAGGAAAGCGTCACCCCTAAAAAGTTCCTTCCTTCCGTTATGTGCTCCCGTTTTGCGGGAAAGCAATAATAATTTTGGAATAAGAATCAGAAAATTACTTTCGTTGTTAAATAGTTGCTATCGTTTAGTGGAGATACTAAAATAAGATCGGTGATAGTACAGTTCTTACATTGGCTATAATTACGCTATGATGTTTTTATTTGTTATTTCCCGAAAATATCATGTTATAAATATGTATATTGATATTGTTTTCCCCTGATTAAAGACAACGAAAAAAAATTGAATTATTACTTTAAATAAATATATCCATATTTAGTCATGGCATGCATTGCTCCTTGACCGAAGGTAGGCTGCAGCTTTTTATGTGTTGATTATCATTATTCATCACACCATAAACCATGAAGGATAAGGTGATCAAGGCAAATTGCAAATAAACATTATAAAATTGTAAATATTAATTAATATGTAGAAACTATTCCTTACAAAGTTTCGATTAACGAAATCTTGAAAAAGAAAGGTAGGCACAGCTTTTCAGCCTCTATGGGCTGCACGCCACTGATTGTTTATTAATCAGATCAGGAGAGTCAAGTAATTTCCAATATCATTTCTTGGCTTTGGAAAACCAAGTCAATTTTAATTTTATAAGGTCTCTTCGAAAATAATACAGGCATATATTCTTTTGGTACTTTTACACTACGCTCCAGAGTGGTAGATACTGTTAGTATCGCCCTAGTGATACATTAAACAACCTCCGTGGTCGAGTGATATACGAATTCAGAGGTTGCATTTTTTAATATTAAATTTGATATAACTAATTTGTATCATTTCACGATTAATTCATTGAAATTAATAATATATACTCGTATATAATACTCACAGAATCAAATCGTTACTTGACATTGCTGTAGCCGTATTTAGTGACAAGTTCTGAATAGTCAGGTACTTTTCAACGTTCCTCTTTCTATTTGCCTCCCCGCCCGACTTGTACCACCGTCACAATATTCCGCAAACGGGAATGTCATAGTTCTACTGGCAGCACGATGTTGTGTCTCTTGCGAAAAAACATAATTAATAAAAAAAAATTTCAAATTAAGCAAGTCTGCATTTTGCCATAACCGCTCATAACTCAGACAAATAACCTCCAGGAACCTGAAAATACTTTATTATTTTTGGCGAAATTCGCGTTATTTTTATTGAAATTTGCGTTATTTTCGATAAAATTCACGTTATTTTTGGGTAGAGTTTGTCATTTTTCAGAAAAAGCGGTATTTTTAGATAGTTTTTTATTATTTTTTTGATTTAAAAAAAAATATCATATATTTTTATAAAATGTACATTTTTGAATCGAAGTTAGCGCCGTTCAATGTTATGTCTATTAAAGCTTGTCAAAACCATAGACAATCAAACCAGAAATTTGAAAATTTTGCGCTATTAGTGTTAAAATGACGACCTGGTTTGGGTCTCTGGTAATCTCTCATATTTATAAGATTTGTCTTGTGCAATCGAGATTACAATTATAATTGTTGTTGAATAAAAAGCAGTACTTTTTTAAAACAGCATAGGCGAGGTACAAAACACTTTATTGTTTACTTAATTACTGGTTGTCACTGTCTTAAGTCGATTCCGCGTAGGAATTCCTTTGTTTCCGCCGAAGTAAGAGAATTTAAGACGACATTTATACGAGAAGAAATATTTTGTTAATTATTTCGGTAACAATCAAGCCACCCCGAAATGGTCGGCGATATGCAATTAGCAACTTGTTCTCCGGCTTTAAATGGAAGATGGAAGGAAAGGAAAAACTTGATACGGCCTTATGGAACTTCAAACATAAATTAATGTCACTTTTTGTAATATGATTAAAAGAACTGTATAACTTTATTCGCATTTTTATTTATTAACCTTTTCTTAATTACCGTAATGAACCACGAAACGGTTATAATTTTTTTTAAGCATTGTATTTACATATATTCATACTCCAATCGACTGATTCTAAAATTTAGGAAACTGAGATTAGTACAGCATTTCTCGAAATTATTCATCGGTTTGTAAAAATAGTGACGCATCTCAAAAATCACATCAGAATCAAGTACTAAAAAAATAAACGTTTTTGGTAGAATAATGTCACATTTCGACTTGTTTTCAGTAAAAACTTATACTAAAAATAATATCATAAATACATTGGTATTTTAAACACTTTTACACTGTGGCGTGCATTGATCTATGACCAATGTAATTTTTAAAGTTCGAGTATGAACGGTGCATTGAATTTTTGAAAATGGCTATTTTATTTTCATCTTCCGCTGATTGTTAACTGATTAAATTAACGTACAAGTTCCTTACTAAGTTGAATGTAAAAATACTTCTTTATAAAAAAATTGCCACCTTTGCAGGCACAGATTTTTAGCCTTTATGGACTGCACGCCACTGCTTTTACGGTAGTGAGAAATACAAATAAATGTAATATCATCAACAATTCGCTTGTTTGAAAAGTAATTGGATTCGTATTGAATAATAATCGAGTAATGATCAATTACCGTAACAAAAAAATAACAACAAATTGATTTCCTGAGGAATTAACTTTTTTGAATTATGCCACTCTTCTTGGAAACCGACGATATGAAATCATTGTTACATTAGAATCAATAGCGTACTTAGGCTGTGGTGGTTCAACCTCCGTAATATTTGATTATCGCTAAATCAAATATTAAATCAATTGACTGACAATTAAATTTGACAATCAAAGAGATATTTGTAATATTTGACATTAGAATGGTCCTAGTTAAAACCCGATTCTCAGTCAGTTTTAGTTTTATATCAAATTATGATTAAATGGGAAGACAATTTGTACGAAAGCCGAAACGGGGCGAGAAATTGTATTTAAAGGGGAACATTCAAATATCAAAATGATTCAAAATGGCTAATTCATATAATACCTTTCAACTCCTAGGCCATGAAATTAACTCTCTGTTTAAGAAAGAACTCCGATAATTGAAATTTCACCAGAAGTAAGATACAACTGGCCTTACTTCGAGAGCGCTCAAACACGCCCAAAGCAAACGTCAACGACAATTTCTTCTAGCTTAGAGGCTCTTAGTTTGTCATAAAATCAAAAATTTTAATTTTCTAAAAGACAGAACTGAAAAAAAAATTCTTTAGTTTTGAAATATTATTTATGACGTGAGAAAAAGTATATTTTTTTAATCATTGAAGATAATGTTAACAAATAATCTCAAATGAAATGTGAAACGGAAAAGACAAAGAAAATAAAAAAAGGCAACGGCAACGGTAGACTTGTAGAAAAAATCAAATAAAACATAAATAAAATCGGATAGTTATATCCGAGACACTATCTAGATTGCAAAGAAATTCTTGAAGAATCATGTAGCCAAAATAGGAAGATACCAGCCAAAAATATGTGGAAATTAATTGAATGTGACATTAACGGTTCTTATAAAGTATGATATTGATAAAAATGACGGAGAATAATGAGGTAACATAAGCTCAGTGAATAAGAGCACTCGTTACAGATAAATCGAGAGGTCCTAGATTCGAGTCCCAGATGCGACTGTAATCTTTTTATTTTCTGTGTTTTTTCTGCTTCACATTATATTTGAGATTTGTTAATGTTATCTACAGTGATTAAAAAAATAATAAATTTTGGCATAAGTTTTCGAAACTTATAAGGCTCATTGAAATATATTTGATCCCATGGTAAGGCGTACCCTATAATAGCAGTAATTAATATTAATAATAAAATTGCACAGTCCACAAGTCAAGTGGGGTTAAATTCATAATAAATTCCTCGTCCTACGTGTAAGTAAAGAATGTAACTGGTCCCAGTATATACTGATATCTGTTTCGTTTCGGTTTCATGTTTCATTATGACAGTCTTCAATGATCAAAAAATATATGACAATAAAGTTTATAGGCTTCAAAAAGCTATTCTGATAAAACACTTTAAAAAAGTATGCCAAAGCAAACACCAAGACGAAACGTGTTATATTCCATTAGGAAACCAGTGCGGATGCATCGTGAAAGCATTTTCCTATGTAAATAGCACTTGTTAGATCTATTCTACAAGTATTTCCATGAAAGCTTACATACAATGCGCTCTCCATAAAATAATGTTTTATTCTGGGCGCGAGACGCGATAAAGCGTGTATTAGGTGCAGTAAATCTCGCAAAGCAGAAGATATATTATAAGGCCGGTGCAAAACATAGTTTATCCCTTCACCTGCCTACCCTGGTGGGAGGACACGAACTGGTTGTCGGCAATAAACTATACTCGAGTATCTGAACCGATAATTCTACGGCTGCACATTACGTGTAGTGCGAAAGGAGATACAATTTTTGTTTGACGTTCACCGTTATTGGGATCAAGTGTAAAATTATTTACGGCGAAATATTGACAAACTTACAGCGCACTGTAATATGTGGTGCGCAGTTGCTGTGTGTAGTCGTAGTGGAAATTTGCATTGTAAAGTTGTATTGTTATATTGCATTGTGCAATGTGAAGTAGATGGTGAATGCTGAGTGAAGTTACAATGTAAATTTACAGTGTGCAGTTCCACTGTAAAGTTGCGGGGTTAAATTTCTTTGTGCAGTGTAAAGTAACAGCAAGTGGTGTGAAGTTACATTATAAAGTTGAACTATGAAGTCGAAGTATGAAATTGCGCTGTTAAGTTGCGGGGTTAAGTTGCACTGTGCAGTTTAAAGTAGCATTATTTTGGGTATAGCGTTGAATTACAGTATGCAGTCTGAGGTTAGACTGTGAAGCTGTAGTACTTAGTTGTGTAAAAATTGCAGCGCGCTGTGAAGTTCCAAGTTTCAGTGTGAAGTTGTATCGTATAGTTGAAATGCGAAGATAAAACTTCATTCGAGATAATACTAAAAAGCCTTTAATTAATGAATTAAAAATATACTTTGTTTTCACCACTTTATAAATATACATAGATATATTATCTGTTTCGAAAGTGATGCTTTCACCATCGAGAATATATGAATACTGATAATGAAAGCATCGACTTCGAAACATGTAGATATCTATATATATTCATAAAGTAATGAAAATAAAGTACATTTTTTAATTAATTTATTAATAATGACGCCACAAATTGAATACCAGTCATTTGAAGAAATTATAAATAGCCTCTAACTGTATGACAATTAGTCACGTTCATTATTAAAAACATAACTATCAATTTTAACGGCTTCCTTTATTTTTAAAGTTTCCTAATTATCTAATCTAATCCCAAACTATGGCATAAGATCGTTCATATTAAGTATTTCATTCCATATTAGATATGTTTTCCATTAATTCAAAAGTTCCCACTTCCCCTTTATCCCTTCCTCCTTTGAGGTTCTGCTTTTTTTTTCTCGTCTATATTTTGTCCCGGTATATATTATATGTAAGAATATCTCTTTGGCACTGATCCATTGCTTCATTATACATTAATTACGTCTCCCTCGTTTTCTATTATGTATTATTATCTCACATATATTCTCATATATATATATATATATATATGCTCAGTCTGTGTATTTTTGTTTAATTTTAAAGCCATACCGGTTGGTGAAAAAATAATAATAAATTAATGGTTCAAAATGAAGCGTGCGAAAAAATGAGAGAAAATAAAAAGATTTCAGTTGTATAATAATATGGGATAAAAAATGGAGAATAATATTGACAAATCTTAATTTTGAGATATGATAACGATGATGATGACATAAATTGAACTGGCCTCATTAGCTAATTTGGTTAAGCGGTTGCCCCGGATAGGCAGAGGTCCTGGGTTGGAGTCCCAGATACGACTGAAATCTTTTATTTTGTGTGGTTTTTTTCCGTTTTCATGTTTCATTTAGGTTATGTTAATATTATTTTCTACAATGATTACAAAATGATAAAACTTTGTGCAAAACCAAGGTAGGTGGGCAACAATTGCCTCCGGGTAACAAGTACACCTTCATACAAAATTAACAAAAATTATTTATAAATGAGCCAAAATTGCTAAGTGGCCTCGTATCCAATCATCTTACACGAATTTTGTGATTCTTCGGTGTACTTTGATATTATAAGACTAATGCAAAGGAAAAAAAAAATCAAAATGATTTTTTTTTAAATAGTATAGGTAAGTAATACGCGCCTCCGAATCGAGCTTTTGAGACAAAGAGCGCTGCACAAGACGTAAACACGCCTATAAAATATTACAGAAATTTTACACTCAACAAAAAGGATGTTTCAATAATATGTATTCATTCGACGTGTAACGATGTTCACACTGACTCGTTTACTCAGTTGTAAAATTTACTTGTCCGTTTTAAAAGAGCGATCGTAAATATGTTAAATCTGTTCCCGGCATCTAAACCGTTTACGGCGCACAGGTTTCGTGATTATTCTGCGGCTGCGTTAAAATTTAACCCGTGCTCTATAGGCAGATTTCAACGAATAAAACAGAAATACGATGGGTGTTAAAGTTATAAAGCGGTGAAAGAATACGCCTGTTGCGTGGGTTTTGAGCGGAAGATTGCAAAGCGCTAAAAGGAACGGGATTTTTAAATTTGAATGTCCTTTGTTTGGAACAATAAAGATGCCGTTGGCTTTTAGCATCGACCTGCGATGTACAAATCGCTAGGTTGGCTTCCACAGCAGGTGAATTAACTCTAGCTAAATGCGTTTTCTATCAATTCCCGAACAAATAAACCGTCTTTTTATATATGAATACAGCACAAGAGTCCCAACTGATCCCAATCATCTGGAACCAATAAGACTATGGCATCCCCAATTGGGGAATGTTGTGAGGCTGAAGGTATTGAGGAGGGGAATGAGAAGTGGCAGAGGAAGGTGGGGAAATTTTGGCTATTCAGATCTGGTCACCAAACACGGTTAAAAGCCATTTCAAGCAACGTTTTAATTCTGAATGGTGGTACCAGAGCGATACTGAGAGTATCTTCCACTCTGAAACGTGTGCAAATATATTATATATTATTTTTAAATGAATTAATTGTGAAACAGCTTAAATTAATTAAATAAAACAAAACTTTCCCACGCCGTGGTTTGAACCCGCGACCTTCGGAACATTAAAAAGAAACAATTCCTTTGTTTTTAATCACTAAATTTATAATTTTTTTTTGAATAATTTATTAATACATTTATAACCATTAAAGATAATATTAACAACTCATATAAATATAACGGTAGCACCTGGGACTCGAACCAAGGACCTAACGCTCAAATTTATACAATCACTTTTATCTGACATTTCGGGCTTTTGGTCCTGGTATTTTACAAACATCGCAATTTCGTTAATTCGGTTCATTTAATAGCATTAATATGCAACAAATGACTAATCAACAATATTTAAAGTCTACGCTTACGATGATATTGCGTTATCATTTGTTAAAACTACGCAAATATCGATATTTAAAAGGATGTCATCCGCTGAATAATAGCTGTCCTCCGGGAGAACCAGAACCGCAGTTAAGCAAAAAGTCTGCATTCCGAACAGTAAGGACAATGTATCATCATTAAAAATAACCGGAATCCGTCCTCATAATATGTTATATTATAATTTTTTTGCTTTGGAAAGATGATTTTGCACGCACAGGACCCAGTATCAGAAACCACCGCACATCGCATGACATTGCAGTTACTATTTTGTTTATTTGATGAGATTATTTATTTGAAATATTAATGTTTTTTTTTCAATTTAAGATTGGCGAACAGATTTTAAAAATGACAATTAAAAAAATAGTAAAAAAATATACTCGGGGTTAACTGAAGTTATCGATAATTATTATTTAGAGTTATTTACAATGTTGCGGACTATGAAAAGTTTCTTACTTTTCTTTAAATGATTTTAGGAAGGCACTAACTGACAAGCTTCCGTGTGTAAATTAGGTGTACACCTGTACTATTCAAGCGTATGACTTTCTGAAGAGACGAATTTTAAGCTTGTTCAAAAAATTCTATCCGATATAAAATATAACTTCATGTACGTCATAAAAATTTCAGGCCATTTTTTTCTTTTGATCTTCCATAGCTTATTTAGTTGCGGTTTTCTTCACACGTGATCCTTGTTATTCAACGCCATTAGTATCCAGCGAAAATCCATGTTCATGGTGTTATAAAGTATTCTCTTGCTCTTTTGTTATTTGTGCCAACTTTATATTTGATTATCTACACCCTGTAACGTAAATACTGACCCCGCCTATAAAGGCACCACTTCCATTGTCTACGACTAGATTAGAGGAAATGTCTATGGGAGAGAGACATCCGACGGAAGAGGGGGGCAGTGAAGGCAAGATGGCGCGGGACGTGACTTGACACGGCGGACAGAGCCGGGAGTTTTTTGGAAAGGGAGTTAAATGTTTAAATTGTGCTGTGATTAACATTGTACATACAACACCATGTACCCGAAGTGGGTAGGATGGTCCTATAATTACGGATGGTGACTTGGAGTTACAAAGGTCCAACTGCGCGTGCAGGAGCGCTGGATTTTAAATAAAACCATGCCAATGATGACTGGGCAATAGCGACGTTTGTACGGAGCGAAAGGTACCATCTTCTCGTATTTTTTATTGGATTCTACGGATAAAGTTTGCTGTGGCGGATGGCGCTGCCGTGAGACGTCCCAGATCTCGCGGATGGTGTATGGAGGAATCGGCAATCATCGGGACAAGCGTGGCACTCCCTGGTGCAGAAGACGAGATGCCGTCCACAAGAGCCATCCTAAATATTTTAATACATCTCGTTGTAGTTTTAATCCTCCTCTCCACTCTTTTACGGTAACGACAATGTTACAATTAGTATACCAATAAACCTCATGTTTTATCAATACCAGGGTTTCATTTCTGTATCAGGAAATACATTCCGCTTCGAGAGATAGAGTCGAGTATTTAAACATACTAGGGAATATGTTGCAACTCTTAGCTTCTAAATTGTTATGTTATCATATATAAAATGTTCAATTATAATTAAAATACATAATGACATCACAAAGTATAAACCTCCCAGAAGAATTCTTCTTCGAAAAAAAAAAAAAAAAAAAATACATAACCAAAATGTTCACCTAAGTGAGTCTGCTACTCGTGAATATTTTAAATTGTGGTTTTAATTCGCATGCATGTAATATATATTATTTTATAATTATATTAAATTAAGTAATTTCGTGTATACTTTCTAGCTCTTTTGATATTTGTATTTTATTTTAATTATTTCTATCCCTAGTTTATTCTGATTTATTATACAGTATCTATTCTAAATTGTGCATGTATGGTAAGTGAGTCTGCTGCTCATAAATATTTTATGTTTTAGTTTTAATTTGCATACATATGATACATCTGTTATTTTACAATTATATTAAGATAGGTTCGTTAACACAAAGCGCACTTTAGATGAATCTTCGCAAAATTGCGTTATGGAAATTAACTCTTATTATTATTAAATAAATGTATTAAAAATTACTTTTTAATCACCACATTATTAATATATACATATCAACATGTTTCGAAAGCGATGCGTTCCCCATCAGGAATATACAGAATACTAAAGAATAATAATGTCAAGTATAGACAAATGATAGACATAGAATACAGTAATGGACGAATAGACAAATTATAAGCATAAACACAAATTGATTAAAGTAGGTAAGTAATCAATAAAAAATCTTAATAAAAAATTATCATTAAACATTGAATAAAAAATTGGTATTAGTAATTAGAAAAAAATGGTTATTAATATTAACATGAAAATAAATTCGAGTTATATCATTAAAAAAATATATATTGATTATTAATTATACTTTTTCTGATTTCTAAAAGTTCAAATTTATCTAATTGTAAATCGGTTGTTTTTGCACGTAAATTTTTTAAACCTTTATTTCTATCAAAAGAATGATTGGTTTCTAAATATGATAGGCAAATTCGTAATAATTGTTACTATTTAAATACCTTAGGTGTTCCTTAACTCTAATATTAAAGTTTCTAAGTCTTTCCTGCGTAAAAAAAAAGATGCAATCGTTACAAATATATTATTATTATTATTAAGCTTCACTCTGAATTCTGTCGACTTTTTAATCAATATTAGATTGTGTGGCAGTTTATTCTTAACTTAAGGGGGCTGACACGCTGAAATCTCGTGGATAGAAACGTAAAAAGGGTGAAAAAGCGATGGGATCACCTGTTATCTTCTTTACCAGAGGCAGCAATAAAACATTTTGATTTCCGAATCACAGAAAAGCGAATGAGTCAACGCGAACAATGGTAACAACAACCCAAAGGCCAGACTTTCACAAAGGTTCATGGGGCCGATACTGGTGAAGGAGGTGTGGCATTCACCATTGAGGTGTTACTTTCAGTTATTCGATAAATAATAATTGGACTCTATTCAACGGAGTTCTGTTGGCGGTATATTGTATTACCTAGGTCAAACGTACGAAACTGTTTAAGTAGCAGATAAAAGTTAAACGTTTGGGTTGGTACCTGGTAGATACTACGGGTTTAAATAAATTGGCTATTTTGCTAACAGTAAGTTTTTTATAGAACTGGGTGAAAGGCAGACTGTTGGAGATATGCGTTATATTAGTTAACTCATCCACTACGCCTTGCATTTTTTCGAGATCTCCACATTCTTAGCATTATTTTAGTGAAAAACTTAAGCATTCGACACATATGACGTCACGGATCTTGACCGCACGTATTCTGGTTTTGGATTTGTATGGATATTTTTATTTGTCAATTTTGTTTTATATCTTATATACGATTTTTTTTTTAAATTTTCAATATTTATAATTGATTTTGGTGACTTTAAGATCCATAATTATTGTTCAGTATTAAAAAAAAAAACTTTCATTAATGAAAGAAATACCGATTTTCTGGGGCAAACCGTCAATACGGGAATTATGATAATGATAACGTAAAATACTATAATTCTTATAAACGGTACATATTCGAATTACTTATATTTTGTCATGGTTTACTACAAATATAAGATGATAATAAAAATTATTTTGAATTTGCCAATCATATTTTAGAAACCGATCATTCTTTTGATATAAATAAAGGTTTTTAAAATTTTACATACAAATACAACCGGTTTGCAATTAGAAAAAATTAAAATTTTGGTTATCAGAAAAAGCATTAATAGTGAATTAAATATAATTAAAAATGATTTTTTTTTTTAAATAGCTTCCCTTTGAATTTATTTTCGTATTAATATTAATGATAAAAATAATTTCTTTGTTAATTTCTAACATTAATTTGTTATTCAATTTTACATTTTGATTAATTACTTACCTACTTTAATCAATTTTTGTTCATATTTATAATTTTCCTATTCTTATATTTCTGTAATCTATATTTAACATTTGTCTAGACGTGACATTATTATTTTTTTAGTATTCTCTATTCCGCTTTTGAAACATGTTGATATGTACATATTAATAAAGTGTTGAATACAAAGTAATTTTTAAGTCATTTTTCAATAGAATATAAAATTATATATGGTAAACTTCATCCATTTTGACTGACTTTATAAAAAATGAATGATGGAAAATTATCTTAACTATGAAAACTAAGTTTAGAAGAAAAAAAATACATACGAGTATTAGCTTTCAAGTTAGAACGTTATTATTGAAAAAAAATTAACTGGTGTTTCATATTGTCATTACTTGTAAATTAAAAACTTTAAAATCATTCAAGTAATCACTAAAGCAGCAATAAAAAAAAGAACTTCCATTTATCCAAAAATTATAACAATTTTATTTTGTTCTACGGAAAAGGGCTCGACAATCTTGGTAGGAATTATATAATCGATAAATGGTCGATCAATCCAGATAAAATCGGCCTATTTGTCAACGCGACACCAGACATGAGTCACGAACATATTCGGTTCGGTTACCAACAGTGGGCGACCAGTTGCGTGTTCAAGTCAAATACGTGAAATAGCTCGCACGATATTTTAATCCAGCTTTTAAATAGTTGGGTAACTCGTATTAAGATAAGTCTTGATGGAAATGATTTTGATTGATTTTGTGATGGAACCGGTTATCTCATGTATTAAAAATATATACTTCAGTAGTTACCTGTCTATGATGGAGGTATTATGAGTTTCCTAGTGATACGTGTTTTTTATGTGAATATTACTAAGGAATTGCATTGTCTGGAGCCATTGAACTATGGGACAAAAGATGAAGAATATTGTGAGGTGAAAGCTCATACAAAGGGGAAGAAGATCTAGATAAGATCAAGTTTTCAAACACAGCTAAATCTATTCGAATTGCAAAATGGTTTAGGTAAATTCCGAGAAGAGTTTTCCTCTGGAAATAAGTCTTAGAAACATCGTTTTTTCTCTATATGTGTTTACAACTTATATAATAATATTTTTTGAGTATGTACAATTGCTAATTCTAACGTATGGCTTTGTAACCTCTAGTGGGTAAAATAATATTTCAAGAATGAAAATTTGCAAATCTATGGAAATTGTAACTTATTTGTCTTTTCCTATCCTTGAGAATGAGGGGCAATCTTAGGTAAA
>JAHDVE020000882.1:0-139526 GCA_022606495.2 Halesus radiatus
AATTGCTATATTCAATAAATGATGGAATGTCTCGTAAAATAAAAATAAACATCCATAAGATTTTCCAGTACTACATAATTTACATTTCTTGAAACATAAAATGGATTAGATATCACTTAAATAAGCTAGAGAGGTCGTTGAAGATTTTCTTACCGATCAAAACAAATTCTCACAGTGAACATAAATGCGTAAATAACATTTATATGTCGTCTACAACTATGTATAAAAATATGTATTACGATACCAAAGCCATACAAAATACATCCGCAGTTATATACTCGTATATGAATAATTATCCCGAAGGGTGGAAGTAGGTAGGAGGCGTGTGTACGATTCCAAGTGGTTTCCAGCAAATTTGAATAGAATTTTTTAATTTGATCGGGTTAAAATCACTACGTTTTCATAATTATAATATCATTATTGTTTCCGAGTCCCTTTCACTAGACCAGTGCCGAGGAGAACCATTTTGTTATCATTATTTGTATTTTTAATACAGCGGGTCGGTTTTCCAGCACTTTCAAAACCAAATTAAAAAAGAATTACCAGTACAGGGACTACGTAATTAGGCTAATACATTAAAAAAAGGTTTTTTAGTAACTTGGTGTGAAATTAAACGTATCTACAAAGGATTTAGATTAAAGTCGTTAGAATAGTTAACACATAAAGTGATTTCCACATATACAATGCATCCCTTATCTTCACTCACGGAAGTGGAATTAATTTTAGGTTTTCCATGGTATTTAATCTAGAAATATACATACAATACAAAAAAATATGTGTTATAAATCAGATGTCCAAAGGAAATATTCTTTTCGGCACAATCGCCTCTGCTTGTGATCTTAATCGTATCGTGTAGCAGAAGGATACCAATAATCTACACTTGCGGTTTTTTTTTAATGAGCGGTTGTGCGGTGAATTCCCAAAAGAAATCTACAGTAAACAAGACTCACTTGGATTATTACTGCAGTTAGAACAACGCGCCACTACTCCATAGTAAAAAAATCACGAAAAACAGCACGATCCGAATCCCGGAACGCACATTTGAAAGTAAAAAAAAATTATGATATATTTCATATTATATAAATACTGTTTTGAACGGTGCCGGAACTTGTATAAAAAATAAAATTAATTTATCGGTTGGCACGGAAAAGTAGTTTGTTTGCTTCATTTCAATATATATATATTTTTTAAATTCTATTCTAATGCATGAATGCTATTGATTTTTTTATTTTGATTTTACGGATTCTTTCGTAATCCTCTAACTAGCTGGGGCTTATACAAATACCCCTCATGTGTTCTGGCTAACTAGTACTCCGGCCACTTTGGCCTTATTACTATTACCATCTGATGGTTTTATTTAAATTGACTGAATTTATTAATTACATTTCATGACTTTTAGGGAAAAGATCTTAACTGGATAAAAAACCCTAGATGAATGCTATTAATATTTTTTTAGTATTTTAATGTTTTGTTATTTCTAATTTTGAAACAGTTCATTCGTGACGGAATTTGATTTTAATGTGACTTTTTTAAATATAAATAGTAATGCTAAAAGTCATTGCATTATTTTTTAAATGTTATCTGCCTTTTTAGTTATTTTTGTGGCAAAGTTAATCCTGTCGCAAAATTGAAATTTTATAGAACGTTTGTTCTCGTCTTCAATAGATATATTTTAAATATCTTATTCTTACCCTTTCCACACAAACTTTTGAAATGACGTGACATATAATATATAATATTCGACGAAAAAAAAATGCGCTCCTATTTAAATATATATATTTTTAATTGCTTTACCGTTGAACTCCCAATGATTTAGACCATGAACCGCCACTGCCTATTTGTGTAGGTTGTAAATGATAGTTTAGGAAATAAAAGGGTGTTCGTCAATTTCATTTCATGTCTTAGAGAAACTTAAGAAGATTTACGAATATACGTGCTCGGTATAAATTCATTTATCAACTATACTGCGAGTAACTAAATCCAAAATAAGGAAAGTTTAAAGGAATGTTGTGAAGTTTCTAGAACATTCCCGTAGAGAGTGGAGATTCATTAACTGCACTTAACTGCCGCACCGTGAGTGCACGGAGACCCCGGACACGCGAAAATAATTGCCAACCACCCCTTCCCCCACCCGAGACGCCTGAAACCTCTCCAGGAACCTAATTAACAGATAATTATCTGCAGCTCGCTCCTACGCCAAACAATATAGTCCACTCTGGGGATGTAGGAGAATACTGCATCTTTCTTGTACCGCACCATCAGCCTTCAATTTCATCCATAATTTTTTTGTGTTTAATTCGTAGAACTCTCGGCCATTTGAAAATGGCATTGAACGCCGTAACACATGTCAAAATAATAAAAAATCTAAAATACTTGCAGAACTTAATAATCACATTGATGATATTTAATTCACTAATATTTAAATAAAAGTTTTTTCATGTACCCAAAAAAAGTTATTATTTTTGTACTAGAGTTGCAGCTTGTGTAATTATGGCATCCAAAAACTTCACGTAAAATGTTGAGAGGCTGAATGAAGAGGGGTATTGAATAGAAGGGATAGTAAATAACTGACTGAGTACCGACATTGGCCCAGCCTACTCCTAGTCAAGTGTCCATCAGGTTATCGATTACCTTTTAATGTCGTATGGTAAAAAAACCTCGCATTATTAAATTATCTATTTTGTTATAATTCCTTATAAATTTCACTTATTTTACTTTTGTTAATTTTGGGTTTAAGCATGGGACATCTGCGTCCACAACTAAGGAGCTTACTACCCCTGCAACAAAGATCGTCAACTTCTTATAAACAATTGTTCATGATTACGGTTACTAAATCAGTTTCTGACCTTAGTTCCTTTGCGTATGAATTGCTGAACTGTTCAATATCATTAATCTATTTATATACACTATCTAGATTGCAAATAAGTTCGGGTAGAACCTTGGAATCATATAAAAAGATAGCAGCCAAAAATATGGGAATTAATTGAAAGTGACATTAGTAATTCTTAAATTGGGGTAGGCTATCGATGAAACATGACGGATAGTAATAAGGTCTCATTAGCTCAGTTGTGAGAGTGCTAGTCCCAGTAAGACAGAGGTCCTGGATTTGATTCCTGTTGTGAGTGCGACTGTTTTATTTTTATTTTCTGTGTCTTTTCTGTTCTGTATTTCATTTTAGATCTGTTATCTTCAATGATGAAATATCACAACGAGGATTATGAACTTCAATAAGTTATTTCAATAAATTTATGAAAATTGTGTTAGAAAAAGTTAATTTTCCAGCTCAACTGTGTACTGGCTTGTCTGTTGGTGATATGCAAATGAATGGGGAATGTCCTGCATACACAATATGAAAAGACGCGGTTCGCTGGAGAGTGGACTATAAAGGCGAATGAGAGCGGTAACAAACATGACTAACTGAGCCACTTATTATGGTTATAGGAAGCGGCACAACGTGAATTTTCACTTTTATGTAGTGAAACTTTCTGGTTAGAATTTATTAACGAAAATATTGTTTGAAATTTTTAATTAAAATAACTGAATCTATAGTTATTTTCATGAAAACTAGGAATTTTAATGAAAAAGTACTTATTTTCTTTAATAAATTAATAATAAGTATTATCGTATTTTTTTATGTCCTGTTATTTTCTTGAATTTAATTATATTTATATTAAAACAAAATCATTTTTTAATTTCTAATTTAATATTTTATAATTATTTTATTTTTTCTAATTTCTTCAAACGATTGATATTCACTTTGTGGCGTCATTATTAATAAATGAATAAAAAAAAAAACTTAGTATTCACCACTTTATAAATATTAATTGATATCCACATGTTTCGAAAACGATGCTTTCATCATCAGGATTCATATCTTCCCGATGATGAAAGCATCGCTTTCTAAACATGAAGATATCAATTTATATTTATAAGGTGGTGAATACTAAGTATATTTTTAAATTAATTTATTTTATTTTTTCAATTATTTTTCATTTTTAATTAATATTTTACCAACTTTCATCACTTCTTGTTAATTTTTCTTTGTATTTATTGTTTGTCTAAACTTGTCATTATTTTATAGTATGCTGTGTATCCTGACGAGGGAAGCTTCGCTTCCGAAACATGTTGGTATTTATATGTTAAACAGTGTGTACAAAAAGTATTTCGTATTAATTTGATTAAAAAGTATTTAAACTATAATATAACAAACAGAAATAAACTTTAATAGCTTTCAAACGTTTAGTTCAGAATGAATGGGAAACAAGGGTACGGGGGGGTTAGGTTATGATAGATTTTCTGGTTGTAGGTGAATGAAGCGAAGTCTCCTTAGCCAAGGGACTCCGCGCACTAATTACCCAGTGAACAGTATTTATCAATTATAGCGGCTAATAATATTCGGTCTTATCTTTATATGAGGATCGTATTCTGGGCAACGCGTGATAGTATCTGGATTCCGGTAGTGTCTGACTAATGGAACCGTCCGCACTGATGCTTTGCAACTAACTCCTGGGATTGGAGTTAGAACAGTAAGACAAAGTGCTTCTGTTACGGGGTTGTTGTAGGTAGAGAGAAATAAGTGCAATTTAGAGAGAGGTACCAAGTTTACCTCCGCGCCTTTTCGACAAAGGTCAGGCGAATACGTTCTTAACATACGAGTAAAGAAATAGCTTAAAGAGATTTTTAAAATTTTTAATTTAATAATGTTATTATTAAGTTCTGCAAGTTTTTTTTATATTTTATAATTGTGACAGCTGTTTCGGGTGTTGCAGTCCAGAAGCTGACTAGCCAGCTTCTGAGGCAGGACACGGAAGTCAACCGACGCCATTGTCGTGACTGCATACGAGTGGCTCAGCTCTCTACTCAATGAGCGATGGATGCTGATGATGCGGCTATCGCCCTGAAAGACGATCCCTTAATTTAATTGCATTTATTTTATGTTATAACTATTACGTTGTTCATTTTCTTTATTTTATTTTCATTTTAATTTTAATTTAATTTTCTTTTCATATATGTAAATATTTTTATAATCCTATTTAATTTTTTTATCTACCATACCTCACTTAATATGGAAGATTGAGTTTGCACTATCCACCCAGTCCTGCTAGATTAAAAAAAGTAAAAATATATATATATATATATATTTATATAAACAATGGCATGGAAAAAGTATAAGTAATCAGAATCAAAGAAGAAGTTAGTATTTAATGGAGATTTTTCAATGATAAATTTAATGATTAACATAAAATTCACAAAATCATTTTTAACTGTACCTTTGTGGCTACTAATTTAGGATGAAATAATTACTAATTATCTTAATAACAAATTAATGAGTTCGAAGCAGGTAAGGGAAGCTAGGTAATTTCGTGTGATATATTTTACATCCTTTGTGTTTGAAAAACTGAACGTGCTTATAATAGAGAAAAGTATTTTTTCCAATATATAGTTCTATACTTTCAGGTATGGCAGTAGAAAGTTAAGTACGTTTGTTGGTATTTGGAATATAAAAGTTGCACTCAACCTAGTTTTAGTACATAAATGAAATTGGCAATCAAAACTTTAAAGCGGCGTCTAACTAAAACCACCTACTTCAAAAGTTTCACGGAATACTGTTCTTTGAACACGGATATTACCACAATACCAATCTCAGTACCACAAGTTTCAGTTATTATTCACGACGAACAGTGAGGAATTCCAATCAACTTTAAAATAAAAAAAAGTACAATATTCACCGTATTACATATACGCCAGTATTTTTTATAGTAGAATATATATTTTTTTATTTATTTATGGTGTTAAATGGGCCATACTATTTTAAATCAGAGAACGACATGATAGCAGTTGTCAATCACAGGCTGACCTTAGGGGCGTTTTGATCTGTTAGCTTTATTAAAAAAAATTATAACTTATTGGTTAATCAACAAGTAACCACCACATAGGATTGGTTAATGTTATCTTCTACAACGATTACATATATTACAACGAGGTTTACAAGCTTCAATAAGTTATTAAAATAAATTGAACATACAATCAAATTTTCATATTTGAGAGTCGAGTTCTATCTGGAATTCCTTATAAACAAAATTGATACAATTTTAAAATATTTTAACTTGTCGAATGAATTGTTAAATATTAAATCATCACTTCATATCGTTTTGCTTTAAGTTGTGGTACAATATAAAAAAGGTACCTAATATAATAATAATAATACTTAGATGATTTGCATAGCTCCGTTTTTTGTGAAAAATCACCTGAAGGGGGCTGTACAACTACTACTTGCTAGGGTTTATCTTATTATGTACATATACAGAAAACATACTTACCTGGTAGGGCACTCCAGATTAAAACGTTAAATTACAATGTTTTGGGCTGAGATGATATGACTTTGCACGCACAGGACACATATATTAGAAAACACTGCACATTGCATGACATTGAAGTTACTGTTTAAATCCTATTTGTCCTTATAACCTTCTAATGTATATGATATTATATACATTAGAAGGTTATTAGCAAAAGAAGAGTAGGTACTTATTTGAAACATGATTTTATTTGAGATTTTTGATAAAAAATTATTTACATTTACAAATATTTAAATTATTTGTTTATAAGGGAAATGAACCATTCATGGATATGACTGTCCGAAGAGATGAGTTTTGAGTTTTGCTCTGAATTCTGTCTTTAATCAATCTGAGATCGTATGGTAGTTTATTCCAGGCTTTAGGGCCTGACACGCTGAAAGCTCGCTCACCAAACTTACTATCTGGTGTTCGCTTTAGTTCCTTCAGCCTCCCGATGGCCGATGACGTCGCTGATCTAAGAGTTGACTGGCGTGAATTGTAATTTTCTGGGATGCAGAGTTCCGATAGGTAAGCCGTGATATCCACAATTCAAACAAATAATACGTTTTTTCTCTTCCCCCGATCAATTTGTTTAGTAGTGAAATTCCATCTCTTCCTAAGACATAATTTTTAGGTTTTTTTAAGAAGATTTATTTTTGTAAAATGCGGAAATGAACGTTCAAGGTTCAAGAATTTACATAATTTTATTGTGTACAGTGTATCAAAGCGAGTTGGAAAATTACCGGCAGGCAATAAGCCCACCTTTAAAAAGTGTAAACAGACGTGAAGAGTTAAATAAAAATTTTTATGTTTTAAGCTTCAAAGCGTCCGAAAACATTTTTTTGAGCTGCTCATCACTTTGTACTAAATGTCTTTGTTCATAAGTGAACCGCGTCGCTGTCAAAATATTTTTCTGAAATATTCTAAATCCTTAGTTTCCATTAAAAAACAGTATTACCTAGTATTAGTATAACAGTTTAAACAGTAGTACCCACTTTACTTTAATAGACTTCGACACTTTTATTGTTTTCATAAAACGTTTTTCGTATCTGAAAATAAATTGTTATCCAGACAGTTCGATATTTTGTCATATATTTTTGACGCCTAAAAACAACTCACGGAACAATGATTTTATAACAGAAATCCATTCGAAAACCACTGAGTGAAATTTCAATGTAAAATCTTTTGAAAATAAAAATGTTTCAAATCCATTTATGAATGAGGAAAGGTACATATCGCCATCTTAATTAATAAATTACCTAAGTTCATTTTGGCAACTTTACACGAGAAATAAAAAAAAAATGCTGCTTGAATTTTTGAATTTTGAGGTATTTTTTGGAATTACTTTATGTACATAGTTGATACATGCAATAATATTTTTTTGTTTTGTTATAAGATAAAATAAGTTATAGCAAATAATTGAAAGTGAATCTTTGATGCTACATTAAAATAAGTATTTTTAAAAATCGAATAACGTTTTTAAATGTCTTATTAATAATTATTTTCCCATTATATTTAAAAAAAAATTGTTGTTTTTTACTTTATTTCTATTTATTTCTTTTGCCAAATAAGATTTTTTGGTAATTTATAATTATCATAAAGATGGTTAAAAGTTGGCATCCAAATGCCAATTTGTGGAAAAAATTGGCTTAGATAAATTACTAATTAAGGTGACGATATGATAATTAACCGGGTTAAAACTAACCACCTTTACCACAAACAATGCCGACTAGCCCATATTTTTTCAATGTGATACCTTACTAGAGTTAATACTGTTCGGGGCCAGTGGAGCTATGGAATCCCCATTTTAGAAATGCTGTGACGGTGAAGGAAGTAGAGGAGGTGTGAGAAGTGGAAGAGAAAGGCAGGAAAGTTCCTCATTATTTACATCTAGCCACATTTCTGAATGGCTGTCTCGTACCACAGTGAACTCTGAGTATTTTTCACTACGAACGTCTGCAAACTATGGTAGGCAATGTACTCGTAATAATATGTAGCCACTTTTACAACTCGGTGCTTAGACCTTTATTGCAAAGTATGAGTATTGGTATACGTGCGGAATGTTTACCTGAAGTTTTCAAGAAAAAATTTCATTTTCCAACATGTCAGTTTCAGAAATGAGAAAATCTTTGCGTTTGAAGTAAACTGGCGGAAAGTTTTGTTGCGGTTTTTACCTCTGTACACTGTTTACAATGCACTAGGGAGAAATTATACCGCGGTACATCGGCGCTATTCAACATAAAATGAAATAAAAATACTTATATTAAATTTATGATAAAGTATGTAAATAGTTGCTGTATTTTGAGTGAGTTTTTATTATGTATATTAGGTAAACAAGAAAGAAAACCTTTTAGTTCTGATACAAATACATAAAAGTTTCTGAATACTTTTTTGGGTACCGTAGGGACTTATCGTAATTTTTATGGAGTACTTGCTTTACTATCCGGCTTTACCCAATCGATTAATTGATATTTCAAAGGTCCTTTGCTCATGGTCGATATTGCCAAGTGACAAGAGTTGCATTGGCTTAGAAATTGTAGACCGAAAACGTTGCGGAAATATCTTCAGAACTCACAGACCTCACAGTTGGAGAGTTTTCGTTGCTTGAGACAAACATATAGCTTAAATAGGTGGCTTGAGATAAACAGACAGCAATAAATACTCGTAGATTGCCTGAGACAAACGGGAATTCTCTTTTATAATTATGAATTTTTTAGAAAAATATTCAAGATGAAAGAATTGTTTTGATAAATAAATTGAACTTTTATTCATGGTCGTAAAACTAACGACTCGGAAACCAACCAAATCAATTTTTATAAGGTGTTTCCAACACGAAAAGCTCTTAAAGTGTTGATGAATAGCTTTCATGCCAAAGTATACTTTTTAAAGGACATTAACGAGCGTATAAAGAGAAATACATAAGGCACGCTTTGTTCCGCTAAAACCACTCTGAATAATACGTTTAAGTCTGAATTATTCGGAAGGTCTCAATTGAGGTCTTAAGGCATTGGGCCACCGGATTCGTGTTCGACATTCATTACAGATTTGGTGACCTTCTTATTCAACGTGAAATGCGTGAGAATGCGTCTTTCTAAATAAAAATCTATCGATATCTCGGGAAAAGTTTGCCCGTAATTAATTACTATCATTTTTATTAACTTGTTAACCAAATATAAAACCGAAGCTTTGTAAAACAAAGAAAAAACGCTGGCATCCAGAGAAAATAAATTTTCATTACTTGCAATTTTCAACTCATTTCATTGCCGGTAACCGAGGGATTTATTGGCATATAATTTCAAACAGTTACATGTATTTTACCCGTCTCACTAGACGATGTCTGTGCTGAGACAAGTAACAATAAAAATAACTAAATATAGGTAAATATAAAGGATAATGAAGAAAAACTTTTGTTCCGTTACGTACTCGAAAACACATATCACAGTTTTTTTTTAATCCGATAAAAGGTGTGTTCATTATTAACTGCATTATTACTACAGTGTTCTAAACAGAATTGTTGTTTTTACAACGATAGAATCCGCGAAAGTCTCGTGTATTTTCTTCTCCCTGCATCATTTTTTACGGAAGTGTCTCGCGGTTTCCGTCTCCTCTAGGCGCCGTAAGTTCTATGCGAACCGGATATAAACACACGCAGGTTTACCGACACATAAACTTGGTTTTCGATACCTTATTTCCGACAAAAACGGATCAGGACCGAAGAATTGATTTTCTGTTTTTCGGTGCTGTAGATTCACGTTCTATAAATCCGGAAATTGTTCTATAATTGGAAATTGGGTACAATGCGGAGAGCATATTTCCTGTCGAATAAAAGTACGCCGGAGGGATAACTGATTAGGCCTGTTCACACACCGCGCTCCTAGCGTTCAAGGCAGTTCAACTATTGTTTGATACATACTCGCACTTGTACAGATCAGTGTCAGGATGGAGCTTTTGACGCACTTTGTTAAGACACAACTTATGGTTACATAAAAAAAATTTTTTTTGTAAAAGTTTAAAGGGAAATAATTAGAAACGTCTTAAATCTTTCCCCAAAACGCTTGAACCGACAGTTATTGCTGTTAAAAATTCTCAGAAATTAGACAAAAGGTATTCTTTTAATAATTAAAATATTAATTTTGTCCTCTAAACTAAAGCTTCATTAACCCTGCATTCCTTCAAAAAAATTTGGGCTTATTACATCTGCACTCTAAATATAAAATATATAATACCTGAGATTCTTGAAAATGCACGTTTAAGAACTACAGGACCCTATCTGTGCGTGGCATTAATTGAAAATATTTATTGCGCTCTCCCTTAGGCACCAGTAATTACTGCAATGCATTAATTTAGTGTTAAGACTTCTCATTTATGTTGACTCAAAAGGTCAAAACTGAACAGAAACCGTTGGTATTTGCCATGCAACCAGTCAGTGGTACAGTGGTACGTACGGTCCTGCGTGTTTATTTGTCATAGTTAGCACAAATTACCCTAAGCCCGCAAAAGCAAATTAATAAACCTCATCCAGCGGGAATCCGTAGGATTAATTACACCAATAGTAGCATGACGGGAGACCGTGGATGACACCTACGTAATACTAGACTAGGCAATGACTCCGGTGAAAGGAAGTGGGAAAGTATTTCAATTCGTGCTTCAATCTAGATCTCGTATATTTTACTGTATTTGTACAAACATGTTTGAAAGTCTCTCTGTTATTCCTCTGAACGATCCCATCTTTGACTGAACAACCCAAAATTTTATACAGCAAATTTAGTATAGGTTTTTAGTTAAGAAGGACTGTGCAATAGAGGAATACCCCATCGCAGGTTGCTCTCTAGAACCCCGAGGAAAACTTACCTCAAAAAGTTATCCTTATAAATGTACTCGTATATAAATGATTCTTCTCAAATTTTGGTCAATTACACTCGCGGTCTTAAACGAATGAAAATCAAGTTACCCCATCCACTTCCGGTCATCCAATTATTCCACTATTGGACCAAATTCTGTATAGATACTCCCTATTATTATATTAAATAAAACATTAACTTTGTTGGAGAGGTTATTTATTGATAGTCGCAGGTTGCCATTAGTACAGGAAGTGGTCCTATGGAAATGACCACAGACAAAAGACAGATAGCTTTTTTTTTATAAATTCGACCGGTCGGTGGCTGAGTTGCCATTGCTTCTGGGTCGCACCCAGGCGTCGTGAGTTCAATTCCTCGGCTAGCTAAGTCCCCCATCACAACACAAGCAACATATTCCGCTTACTGTGATGGTAGTAGGAGATTTTCAAATATCATCAGGTTATTCGTAACCTGGGAATGTTTGTCTTTCTTTTTAGAAAAAAAAAATATATGGGTATATTTAATGAATTTTAAACTTTTTGCATTTGCATTTTTTTATAATAACTGTATGCATGTTTTTGCTTAGCTTTTACTTCATAATTTTCACTTCCATTATACATGAATCATAATAAAAATAAATGAAAAACAGTTTTCCTTAAGATTGAAAACATAGATATACATGGCATTACTTAAATAAGCTGAAAACAATATTTCTCGCAGAACTACGCATTTATATTCATGTACATTGTAATAACAAAATTGTAATATAATATATGCACACTTTCTGTGATTATTATATTTCTTCATACATGTATCTGTCAGGAATCCTCACTACTCTTCCTGATACGGTTGTTACTTGACTTGAGGTAGATGTAACTGCAAAACTAATATTGGAATAAATGTTTGACTATTATTCTGACTTTTATTCACAATCTCTGACGATTTTTTTTTTTTTTTACATGAATACCTCACAAGAGTCCCAAACTGCTCCCAACCGTCTGGAGCCAGTGAGACTATGGCGTTCCCAATTGGGGAATGTTGTGAGGCTGAAGGTATTGGGGAGGGGAAGGAGAAGGGGAGAGGAAGGTGGGGAAAAGGGTAAATACCTGGCTATTCAGATCTGGTCACCAAACACGGCTAAAAGCCATTTCAAGCAACGTTTCAATTCTGAATGGTGGTCTTTCACCAGGGCGATACTGAGAGTATCTTAGACTCTGGAACGTGCGCAAATATACCATATATTATTTTTAAATTAATTAATTGTGAAACAACACAAATTAATTAAATAAAAATTACTTGCGCATGCCGGGATTTGAACCCGCGACCTTCGGATTCGTAGTCGAGAGCCTTACCCCTCGACCATGGAGGCCGTCAAACTGACTGACTTTTTGACTTTTCTCTTGGTTGTTATAATTATTATATCCATTTGACTTATCATATCTTAAGTGAATCCTATTTCGTCTATAAGTATTTCCATTCTACGTTTCAATTATGCAAGATCTCGGACTTATATTCCACACCTTTTACTATTGCTGGTTCCCAAGTACTATTTGGTTGCTTTTTAAAAACTACTTTATCCCCAATATTTAAAGGTTTCAAATCCTGACTGCCTCTATCTGCATATTTTTTAATTGTGTTTTGAAGGTTTTCTATTTATTTTTTGTATTCTTTAAATCTAGCATCTTTCTTTGTAATCTGGCTGGTATGTCATAGAAAGATTTTTTAAATAAAGTTAAGAGTGGTTTATGATCAGTTTACGGTTTGACCATATAAATGTTGACGAAATTTATGACATCCACATACCATTACATATAATTCTTTCTCAATTTGGAGTTTGAAAGAGAGAGTACGAAAACAGTGTGCGATATAGTTATGAATGACGAATACTTGGAGCAGGTTGATGAGTTTGTATATTTGGGAAGTATATTTACGAGAGATGGAAAGACTGATAGGGATATTGAAAGAAGGGTGAATGCAGGGAACTCCATTAACGGAGGACTGAACGCGGTTGGCGCAAACAAAACGTTGTCCAAAGAAGCGAAGCTAGCAGTCCACAATGGAGTGCTGATACCAACCCTGATGTATAGCAGTGAGGCATGGAATTGGCAGAGGAAGGATGAAAGTAAACTGAATGCCGTAGAAATGAGATCTCTGAGACGAATGTGTGGTAAAACCATGTATGATCGTTTGAAAAATATTGAAATCCGTAAAGAATGCAAGGCTGATGTAAGCGTAATGAGTTAGATTAAGAAACTGACGCTTAGATGGTTTAGGAATGTGGAGCAAATGAACGAAGAAAGGAGTGTAAGAAGAATGTATGACGCGAATGTGAATGGAAGAAGAAGCCGAGGACGTCCGAGGAAGACATGGCATGATCAAGTGAATCAAATACTTGAGTCGGGCCATGTCAGAAGTCGGAATAATAGAAGAGAATGTATGAGACGATGTATGAATGTGAATGAAGCAAGAAGTGTATGCCAAGATCGAGTTTTTTGGCGGTCAGTCCTCTCTGCCTACCCCTGCGGAGAAACAGCGTGATGGTTAGTTAGTTAGTCAATTTGTGCTGATGTGAGCGTTTTTTGAACATTTTATTGGTCTTTTGTCTTGCATAATGTGACCTAGTGCTGATTTTGACGAGTCGACAGATAATGTAATAGGTTTGTTTTGACCGTAATTACTTAAAATTGGTTCTGAACTAATTATATTTTTCAAATCATTGAAAGACTTTTCATAATTTTCGTCCATTTAAATTCTGTATTTTTCATAATTGTTTTAGTAAATGAGTTTTTTCTGATATGTTTTTGACAAAATGACTTAAATAATTGACCATTCCGAAGAATCTTGCAAACATTTTTTAATTCTGTGGCGTCTTCATTTCCCTAGTAGTACTTATTTGTGAATAATCTGATTTTATTCCTCCATCACAAAATATATGACTTAAAATTTTAATTTATTTGACGTTAAATTTACATTTACTCATATTAAATTTTAAATTTATTTCCCATCCCCTTTCTAACACTTGTTTTAGAGTTTCATCATGTTTGACTTGATCTTTTCCAAAAAAACGAATATATCATCTACAAATATTGTTACACCTTCAATATCTTTGAATAAATCATTTATGACTCTAGTAAAATTTTCAGAAGAAAATTTAATTCCAAAAGGTAGGCGTTTGTAAAAATATCTTCCGGATGGTCTATTGAATGTACATAATTCTGCACTTTCTTTATCTAATGGAATAAACCAGCATCCTGAGGTTGCATCAGACCTGAAAAATTTTTTGCCCGGTGTAGTTTACGAGTATACAAAATTTCCTCAAATGTCGGCAATGTGATCTTTGTAATGCATTAATTACATTTTTGGCATCTCAACCTAACCTTAATTTACCATCACTCGTTTCTATGATAACTAACGAACTTACACATTTAGTAGGTTTTGTGTTTCCATTACATTTTGTTTTACCATTCCATCTAGTGCCTCTTTAAGTCTGTCAATGAGTTTGAACAGTACTCTATGTTGTGCGTCTATTGTTGGAATTGCATTCGGATCCACTGACAGATGACATCCACGAGTATATGGTATACATCCAAGTCCCTGAAACACATCACTGTATTGTGTTAATAAATTTTCAGTATTTATATAATTGACAAAAGAATTCTGATACATTTTTTGAATTAGACCCATTTCTTCACAAATTTTTAAACCTAGAATAGTTTGATATTTGAATTTATATACTATAAATGTTATTGTCTGATATTTGTTTATATTTTAATGACATTTTAAATTACATTCCCCAACTATAGGTATGTCGAATCCTCCAAATCCTGTCACTGTTGCATTTGAGTTTGTTAATAATGACTTTGGTAATTTTAAATTATTAAAATTATGTAGTGAAATTATATTTGCCATTGCCCCTGTATCAATCACAGCATTAAATTTATTATTGTTAATTGTTATTTCAATTTGCCAATTTGAGTTGTGCAAATTATTGCTTTTTTGTATTCAATATGACTTATAAATAATTCCTCATTCATATGTTGAACATTTGACTAAATTTCTGAATCATTGACTGGAATATTTATTTTTAACATGTGACAATCATTATTTCGTTTACTTAAATCTGATTTCATTTGTCAAGTACTTTGACAATAATTATCTGACCTTCTCTGGTTTAAATTGGCTGTACCAATACGAAAATCTGTATTATTATCCACGAAAGATAACATTCTGACTTTCTTTTTGGCAATTTTATTATGGCACATTTTTGAAAAATGTCCAAAGGAATGACATGAATGGCACTTTGAATGTTGGACATTCTGTGCGATGAATTTCTCCGCATCTACCACATGATAGTTGTTCTCTTGAATGACTTCTATGTCACGGTTTACTTCTCTGTGATGATTGACTTCTCTGCGACGATTGACTTCTCGGTGACGATTGACTTGACATTTCCTTTCCGACTCCAACTGGATTGTGACTTCTATATTGATTTTTTGACGGATTCCTCCATTTATCCTTTTGGCTGTCAATCTTGTTCATGTCGATATTATTTTTTATTTCTTCATGCAGTTCCATTATAGTTAGATTTGACAATATCATATTTTGAGCAAAACTCGAAGCATTTTCTGCGTCTATATTTGTTTGCTGTAGAAGATTTTCTCTGATTCTATAATGTGTCTTGTGCATGTTTATTTGTCTTTTAAAATATCATCTTTTAAATTCTCAAATTCACATGAACCAATTTTTTTTAATGATGTTAGGAAATCTTGAAAATATTCATTTTCGTTTTGTTTTGTTGAAAAAAATTATTTCTCTCCATCGTTTTGTTTTTCTTCGACGTGAAGTAATCATCAATTTTTTTATTACCTCTGCATATTTTGTAGATTTTTTGTCCATGTCTTCCCAGGTATTTAAAAATTCTATAGCATTTTCGCCCATTGTAAATAAAAGTAAGGCCACTTTTTTAGAGTCTTGTAACATCTTGGTTAGTTGCTTGAAGAAATAATTAAAATCTTGATAATAATAATAATAATAATAATTGGACCATTTCTATAGCGCCGCTTTTGTGAGAAATCACCTCAGGGGCGCTGTAAAAATATCCACTGATATCCACTTTGTTCAGTTATTCGCCATATTGCCTGACACAATCGTTGGCGGACGTGTATTAATACTCGCCATTTATTTTTTTATTATTTTTTTTATTCTTATTTATTTTGATAATCTTTAGTTGTTTTGCACAGAATTATATTTGATTAGACACCTTTAATATTTTTTTTTGTTTAATTCCACTTCAGACACCATTTAATGTTTTTTTTTATATTAAATAAAACATTATCTTTGTTGGAGAGGTTATTTATTGACAGTCACAGGGTAATATTAGTATAGGAAGTGGTCGTACGGGAATGACCACAGACAAAACATAGATATGCATATACAACAGTGCATATCTACTATTCTGGGTAAGTAACTAATAAACCATACTGGTCTCAAATAAATAAGTAGAACAAAGATATATACCTACATTGTTTTTTAATGATAATAATATTATTTACGTAAGCGTTGAACGATAGATTGGAGTACCACATTCAACTTTGCATTTTTGTAGACTAAGTGATGAATGGAAAACTCTACGTAACCTCCCTTAATAAAGTCACATTAGCAAATTGCGGGCCCAACCCGGATCATATACTTGTAACTGTGGGTAGAAAAACATCGTTATAAAATCGCGATGATTAATGAATCCTAGCTGATTAACCGGCCATAGCGCAAGCCTGGGCTACCCAGTAACTTAACGTTAGCGTTATATGGACTTTAACGCCAAGCTTATAAATAGTCTGACCGCAGCTCTAACTAAGGATAACAATATATCCTCCATGTGTTATGCGCTCCTGGTTGCGACTGCTATTTGTCTTCACTGTAATAATATGTTCCCTACATATATAGCGGCTACATGAAGATATATGGTACACGACGTTCATGTAGTACGAATATTTAGTACAATGAGTAGAGTAAGTTAATATGCAGATATATATATATATATATTAAAAAAAATCATTTCAGTGAAGTTAATATGTGAAATCTAACAATTTTCGTTTTTTAATGATCATCCAATATTCAAAATTGTTAGTTTCATAACATAACATCGTTAAGTCAGTTTATTTTACAAACTTTTTATCTTAATACAAAATAGGCTTCTCTGCCTTATTTGCATAGGGTACATAGAAGTTGTTTTAATATTTATACTGGCTCAAGAACTTTTTGCTTATTTAGTTTGTTAATTTAGTTTACATTGGATTTAGTTTATTGGAAATTCATAAAATAATTCGCCTTAAAATATTTCTATTTGATACTACTAATATAAAATCTATGTTTGTTGGAATATTAAACATTTTTAATCAACCTCGATAGGCTAAACAGTTGAAACTAGGTACTTATTTTTTCCCGGGATTTGTTTTCTTTTGCTAACTGAACGAGAATGTGAACCAATGAGTTTCTTCTCAGACATCAAAGGGAGATCAATAAAATGTTCTTTTATAAGGTCTACCTTCGTTCACCATCGTGACACTTGTTCCGGCGAAAAAAAAGAAAATAAACTGTTGTGTGTTTTTTTACAATGATAATAAACATAAATAATAGGTAGGTTCTAGAGAATATGTGTTTTAGTAAAGGTCATGTTGAGGATGATGCAGGTCATGTTAGAAATTCAAAAAAGCTAATGAAAAACATCTTTTTAAGATTATTACATACGTTTTTATTTTATATAGACATGTATATATTTAAGTATCCTTAACTGTAATTTTATTATAAGATTTTGAATGACAAGTACCCTTTAGTTAAAATACTAAAAAGTTAATGAATTAAAGAATCAAACTTGGTTTTAATCACTTTTATTTTATACGATAGTATACCAAAAAATTGTTTATCGGGACTATTTTTTACTTATATTTTGTAAAATTTTTAAAAAATTCTGATAATAAGAAATGGTTAACATTTTGCTACGTAATTGTATACGAAAAAAAAAATTCCCACAGACCTGTAGGTTTTGCTAACATGTTATATTTCCATTTTTACAATATTTCTGATTAATTAAAATGTTTAGAATCCTTAATTTTCCCATTTACGCTTTTAAATTTAACTTTTCCGAACCGAGAAAAGTTTGAAAGACGATAATGTTTATTTATGACTTTTAAGAATTATTTTGTTTATTTGCCCCTTTTCATGTAATAATAAGGATAACGCATAAAAAAGATCCCTGTGTTGACTTGTTTATTAATTGCAGATAAATCTGAAAAATGGTACATTCATATATTTTATAAATCTTTTCCTAATGATAAAGGCCACCAACAGAAATCTTATCGAAGAAAAACGGTCTTCCGGCACTTGTGTTCAGCTTCAGGGTACACTTAGGAGGTCCGTCCGATTTTTTTCTGTAAACGAACGCCAGGAAATGTAATTTACAAAAAAACTACTTATCATTTATTATCGAGTGTGAGTTAGGTTGTATCTGAAACAGTGAGTAAAAACATTTTGGCTCAGTGGGGCTCCACGATCTTCCCACATATTGATGGTCTACATCTACGACATATCTCATTCAATTGGGGTCAGCAGTTTGGATACATGGTTAGTTTTGGCAATCGACAGTAATGATCCCTGCTTGGGGCATGTTGTACCGTAGGGTTTAGTTCAGAGACTATATATTGGTCTTCCTTGCCATCTGATAGGCATCTGCTGGTTCATTGCTTGATGTCGAGTTCTTCTACATGTTCCTACATACCACTTAAACTTTTGGTTTCTTTAAACTTTTACGCTATGAAAGCTCTAAAACCCAACCCCTCTTGTTTATTGTTCGCAAAGTTTTTCTAATCAATTTCAATCTGGCATATAAAACACTTGAGAGTTCTTCAGTATCCGCACGTTCAGTTTTTATTGGTAAGATTATTGGGTCGCCGAGGGAATTCAATTTATCAGCAACCATCCGTTCCTGAACCTCGCGAACTAGATGATTGGTGAAAAAATGTCACATCGATTATGCTATGTGTGTGGAGGGTGTATCTGGGGTATCCGGGTTGAAAAATATGCAGAGCTAGTTTGGATAAGAAATCAGTTCATTCACCTTTTGATGACAAAATTACTGCTTCCCAAAAAAATAAAAACTTTTGGGCCTTCTCCCTCGACTATAATCTTTAATATGCCGCACATGATGGCTTTTAGAAGATCAGGTAAAGGTTCTACATGGGTGAGGCTCATCTAATATTTCTTTAACAATAAAAATGTGTTACCGCACAAGAGTCCCAAATACTCCCAACCGTCTGGAGCCAGTGAGACTATAGGATTCCTAATTGGGGAGCGTTGCGAGGCTGAAGGTATTGAGTAGGGGGATGAAATGGGGAAGAAGATGGTGGAGAAGAACCTAGCTATTCATATCTGGTCACCAAACACGGCTAAAGCCATTTCAAGCTTGATGTGCTACTATGAAGTCTACAGAAAGATGTGAAAAAGAGAAATTTTAGCAATAATATACATATTAATAGTATTCAGATTATCCTACTTATTCGATTCTTGCATTGGATTTGTGTCATGTATTACTTTGAAATTTGAACAGATATATGAAAGTAAAGTAATTATTTATTTGTAGAAATACGATTTTGGCCACAGTACCCCACAGAACTTTGTGGTTCAAACACTCGAGGCGTTAATAGGAGTTTAAAAATATAATCTTTTTTGACAAACAATTAACTGGAAGTTTGTGCACTTTGTTGCACGTTTAAAAATTTCACGGGTTTCTTCTTTCAGAACTCAAATTTAAATAAATACCCTTACGTTTCGAATATCAAAGTACTTAGCCACGGTCTTTTCACAGATTCTAGCCAAGTTGTCTACAAGACGCAGTTATATTCTGTTCGCTGCAGTAAGAAATCCCAGTGCATTGCTCTCTGGGATAATAAGTTGAGGAGTTTTCAATTATGCATGCAGAAAACATAAAGTTTTGCAAAAGATAGCAAACTTTCCAGACATGCCTGTAATTTGGGTAGTGAAAAGTACATTTACTCAATTTTACTAAAAAAATAATACGGTAATAATAACGATCACTTACTGCCTCACAGTGCGCAAGTTGTTGTACAAACTTAATTTTTTACATAAGAAGAAACCGAATCCTCAAATATTTAGGATTTGTTCTATTCGATACAAACCGTATTTTTAATTCAATGCTTCAGAAAATCCATTGTGTTTCCAGCTATTGTAATATCAGATATAAAAATATATAATTGTTTATTTTTTCAATACGATATTTGTTTTGAAAACCATAATTCGATAATAATTATAATGATAGTTTTTCGTTGTAGTAAAATGTAATATCCGGGTAAATATATACTTTCTAATTGTGATACCAAATCATCAATAAATCATGAAAATATAATACGTATAGCTGTTTCCAAATTTCCGTAGATTTTTCAGCAAATTAATAAACGATTTAGAATTTTACCAATATGTGACTTAATGTATAATATTAAAACATTAAATTCACAAAGGTAATACCCACAATCACGATCTAAATGGTATTATTGATTTCAGGGCGCTTCGGGTAATTAATAAAAAACTTTAAAAAAAATGTTCTGCACAAAGAAAACTTATCAAGAGCACTTAAGCTTACAATCTTGATGACATTGTTGTATAGACAGTTTATATATATATATTGCGTCTGAACCATGTCTTAATTGTCATAGGGTGGGTAACGGACCAACGCACCGGCCGCCCCTCGATTTTAACGCCGTCCTTCGAGCAAGGTCTTCGAGACTTCGCCCTTAAAATAAAAGGACCTTGTATACATAAAGAGCATGTACATTTTATTAACATCGAAAAATGGTATATTATTTCTGCCTTTCATATTTCAAATCATTCGTCGACAATGAAAATAACTCATCATATTAACTACAATCACAGTCCACGAAAATATTGGATGGTTTGAACAAGGAAAGCAAATGATCGAACATGGGAGCATCAGGAGTAGGGGCGTGCCTTTAGACACATAAGCACTACTTACCTACCTTACTCGCACAAAATTATTGAAAGTTATTGAAAGATCCCAGAATCGCAAGAATCGAAGTGCCGAGAGTGTCACACCGACCGCACTAATATAAGGTGTCAAAGGCAGGAACTAAATAAGTCAACTGGACAAACACGTCATATTCAAATGTTGTCTTCATCCAACGCTAAGTACAGGTGTGCGCGATGGCCATTCAAGGAAAGACTCGTTTGTGTTAGTGTAGAAAAAGGTCGTGCCTTTCGGTACAAATAAAAAATGTAGCAAGCAGTAATTTATTGGAAATATGCACAAATGAAGCGGTTATTTGGATATATAATCAACATCGGCTAAAGCCAGTAACTTAGCCATTCTTATCGATGAATTACCACGTCTGTTGTAAGTTTTTAATATCGATTAATTAGCTTTTTTCTTACTGCCTACCCTGATTAAAAACTCTATGTACGCTACTGATCAGGAGAGTATCTGACCTGCAAGTAGATGGGAGAAGATATCTGGGATGCCCAAGGAAGACATTCCATGATAGTAATGACATATAGTAGCTAATTTTTATAGTGCCATTTTTGTGTGCTCGATCAGTGAAGTGAATCATACATGTATTTGAGTCGGATCACGTCAAGTATTGGAAAGACAGAAGCTTTATGAGAAATGCAGGTATGGTGCGAATCAAGACGGAGTTGAGTGGCGTTCCATCCCCTCTACCCGTCCCTGGAAAATAGCGTGAAGTTTAGTTAGCAAGAAAGTTACTTTTAAAACAGATTCTATTCATACAAAATACTTTTAAGGCGTCTGAAATTGTTTTAAAGAAACTTCCCGCAATAATATCAACCTAAAATTTTATTTTTAACTTTTGTTGTGTCAACAGAGCTGAAAAAGTCGCAAAAATAAGCTGATAAATAATGTCTCAGAAAAGCCAGCAACCTCCTTCGTCGCCGGGAGTAAATAGGGGTAAGATTGCTCAAGATGCCGACGTGAATGGGCGCCTTATACTTGGAGGGTGCCGCTCACCGAGTGAAGACAAAAGGATTGTTGTTCCCAAAACACTGATGACCGTAAGCCCCGAAACTCGTCGATACGAGAGGCATCCCGTCCGCTTCAGATTGTATAATGCCCCATTCTGAGTTTTGTTGACGAACCTCCTTTTTCGAGTGTCGTAATATTTTCTTAAAAAAATGTTTAGGTATTTTGGTTTCCGAAATTTATTAAAAGATTTTTTCGTAGACAAGAACGTATGATTATTTTAATGTTTTTCAGTAAGGTGTATTGTTGTGGAGCTATCTTATCTTTAAATCTGAATATAAGTCTGTTTGAAAGGCAAACATCTCGAACGGTGAGTACCATGAAATTTGAACACATTTTTTCCGTCTAGAATATTTATGTCCACGCAACTGTATTCAGCTGGAGAACTAATTTCCATCATGAGCTATGGAGCCTTGAAATATCCATTTAAGTATAAAAAAATAAGATACTGCTCCATATTGTGTTCCTTATTTTATAATTGGTCAATAGGAATTTCTTTTTTAACGTAGATCAATCTATATTGAATATAAATCGAATTGTGAAATTGATATACGTAAGTTGCCATCTCCGTTCTCTATAGATATTAAGAAGCTGCTCAATAAGCTTAGTTCCGACGAATTTAAAATATTTGTAAAGATTTCAGAAAGCTTGCACTAGTGTAAAGAATAGTGTACCATAATATGTGAAGTGTTTTCATTCTAGGAATATACTTTAAGAACTTGGCAAAGGTTGAAGATCGCTGCTACAGCGATTAAAACTCGCAGAGGTTGATACTCCGAGAAGACGCCGTGTTGCGCAAGTTCTCGTGAAAATAAAATCATTTTCCTTTGAAACGGGTGAGATGAATTTAGTGTATTTTTGGGGGTATATATTCCATGCTTTGTAAACTTTATTATAATATTTCATAGTTGAAAGACGAACAATTATTATAGTAGGTTGTGTGAGGGAACTACCATAACAAAATATTTATTTTTGCATACGCCATTTTGTGTATACAGAAAAGCTTCGGATACAGCCATGTTTTCTCCAAGACAGTACCTATTACATATACTTATACACGGTGTCCGGAAACTACTGATACAAGCGAGAAACTGGTGAATCTATGTTACATAGATAACTGAAACAAAAAACACTATTTTTACTATCAATCTGAGCATTTCGTCTAAAAAAATTTTTTTTTTTGGCAACTAAAGGGTTAAAAACCTATTGGAATCGGCTTAAGCTTCGACACATTTTAAAGATCATAAAAACTTCATAGCAATCAAATATTTTGAATATGACCACAATAAAATCCTGCTTTGCACTCGAATTACTCGAAGACGAAAGCTCGTACCACCAGTTTCCGGACATCATGTACATATGTTATACTAACGTGAAATCTGCGAAACAGTTTCTTAAGATGTTTGTTATTTGTTATTACTATGGAGGGTTAAATGAAGGATTAAAGCAATACTTGTTTAAAATACTATTTTCTAATATTAGATGTCTGCAATGTGACGTTTGTGTTTTTATCGCTAACTGAACTTGAAAATGTCTAATTACTCCTGATGTAAACTTTGGTCGAGGGGCGAACCCCGAATATTCAGCAAACCCCCAGAAGCTAGAGAAAAACTCAAGCTATTAACGTTTTATTTTTAGGCTGAGGCTTTCTATAAATATTTATTTATTGCCCCGAAATGCTCTGACAGTCCGGAGACATTTTCTCCTCGTCCAAACGGCAAATGTGACGTCAATAGCCTGCTTTGTATTCTGTCTTTATTTGGTTTCAGCAGTAAGGGGCGTTAGTTTTCTATGGTGGCCGTACAAATAAAATCCTGAATGTTTGACCTTACCGTAAACTCTGTCACGAATAATGGTTTTCTGAAGGTTTGATCACTTGTTTACTCCATAATTCAGGCTTCTCAGTGTATTATATATTTACTCCGAAAATAAAACCATCAAATTCAATCCGGGTTTGTAAAACATTTCTCTCTGATACTTATTAATAATCCGCCTATTATTCTTATTATAAAACATATACCCTGAGTTATATTTCTAATCGTGTTTTTACTGACAATAAAATATAATAAGTTATTAGGTTTACAGGATGTGTATATTATGCCTTTATACGAATTTGTGAAGGTGTCCTTGTAAAATTTATAAAGATCGTGACCAAAACACCTCGGCCAATATAAATTCCACTGGTTACAAATGGTTGGGTAACTAGAACGAATAATTTATTTAATTAAACTTTCTGCTATTGTTATTCCAACATTCCGTAATGGGAGGACTTATCAGTAAATTTCAAAAACCGTTTGGGAGAGCTAAAACAATTAAATTTAAGCTTACATTTTAAGTTATAGGTTGTGCAAACTTCATTTATCAAAAAAGTCTCCTATGTAGCACAGTGGTCTATACATTTGCTGTCGTAAGAAATACAGATAATTTTCCTTTATAATAACTTTTTCACACTTCTACGTCTCCTTCCTCTATTCCTTTCAGCCGCACAATATTCCTCAAATGGGCAGTCATTTTTCCATAGTTCCGAGCAGTTAGGACGTTTGAATAGTATACATTTTCCTCTTTTAAAGAAAGAAACACATTTCCGGGTTACGAATAACCTAACAGACAGTATTTGAAAAACTCCTCCTATGTTTTTAAAAACACATTTATAAATTTGTAAAATGATAATATAATGTTTTTACGTTTGTACGTTGAAATAGAAATAACAGTAATACTTAAACATACGGGGTGCCCCATTAGAAATTCGTTGAAACGACACATACCACCATTCAGAAACGTCGCTTGAAATGATTTTTATCCGTGTTTGGTGACCAGATCTGAATAGTCAGGTATTTCGCCACCTTCCGCTTCCCCTTCTCATTCCCCTCCCCAATACTTTCAGCCTCACAACATTCCCCGATTGGGGATGCCATAGTGTCACTGGCTCCAGACGGTTGGGAGCAGTTGGGACTCTTGTGCGGTATTCATATAAAAAAATAAATAAATATATATATATATATATTTAGCGTAGATTACCAGTTAACTGGTTCTATTTTATAATATGTGTTAAAAGCATTCTTTATTTAAGAACATACAACAATGTTGAATTTCCATGAGTTATAAATTCAATTCATTTTGGGACTGCTAATTTTTGCTACATAATATTAAGTTTAACAAAGTTTTCAAGGCAAATATGTAATATTAAAATTATCTAAAATGAACCTGAAAATGAAAAACTCACCAGTCCCTTCCCATCCTAGAATTCTTGTAGTAATAGTCCTGTAACATCTTATATTCTTGACGTGTGTATCTAATGTACGCCGTAACCAAGATGTATTATTATATGTGTAGACGTGGAGCAGAATCTTTATATACTCGTATTTCGAAATACCTGAACGCGTTGAATATCCCACTATCACATTAAACGGAGGAATGTTTTAAGGGTTGTTGTAACGCTAAAATAATAAAATATCTACTCAGTAATAATATTAAATAATATCTATTTATTTAAATAATAATAATAATGTCTTCAAAAGATTGGTATTCACTTAGTGGCGTCATTATTAATAAATGATAATCACAACTTTATTAACATATATTAATTTAAAATGAATTTTTTTTATTAAAAAACCTTCGTAACTTTTTTCCACTTATTTATTTTCGACCGGACCGGTTTCACCCTATCACGGGCATCCTCAGACTGGTACAATGAATACTAAATCTATGGTATATATAGCATGGATGTCGGGAGTGAGTTCCCTGCTTTATAATATTGTTTTTATTATTTTAAATTTATTTTATTGCTGACGGTAGTGTTTATGTTTTTAAAAACTACTTGCGGGATGGTTTATTACCCCCTGGAAGGCGGATTACACTATGTTTATTTACTGAATCTATGGTTTTTTATATTAATTTTTTTTTATTATATAAAGTCATTCGTCAGCTTTTATTTGGACAGATGGTTCTTTCTAGTTTTCTTATTTCCTTGTGATTTCCGTCTTGTTTGCTAAGATTAACTTTTATAGCAGTTTTGTCCCATAGTCACATGAACTACGGATAACCAGGTACATTTTTATTAGGTCTTTAAAATATTTTATTATGTTATAATAGGTACACATCAGGGTAATATCTTCTTAGAATTCGCCTTGGATGTCTGCGACCAAAATTCCCAGTTACATTTTACCCCGGTATTTTGCATGTGCTTCCTATTTACATGCATGGTTATGTACTATTACTTCATATAAGTAAGGTTACACTATAATGGATGTATTAGCGGAGAGTCAGCCTTTTTAGTCGATTATTCACAGAAAAAGGCTGACTAATATGATAATAATTAATAACTGATTATTCATTACGTACTTTTCTTTTAATGAATTATTGTAGTGATTTTTGAAGAAGAGTGGGATTCTGTTGTAGAGCTTGCCCTAAGACTTCCCATGGTACACTGAAAATGGAAAGTAATAATCAGATAATGCATGTGAAATATGCAAATTTAATTGCATTCAGATTGCTGAATTAAGTGGTCTAGTGCTGTTACTTTAGTAGGTATACTCCTGCATATTTTATTTTCATGTAAATTAAATTACTTTAAAAATTAAACTAAGCCGTCTGACATTTTCAAAAATAATAACGTGGTTGAGTTATTATTTTACCACTGTTGTACTGTATATCAGCATGTTTCCTCGAATTCTTGTTATTCGACGTGTAAATTATAAAACATTTTTCAGATAGAAAAAAATTTACACACTCACAACATTTTCCAGCCAGGAGAGGCATTTTTAAAAAAATTCGCATGAAATGGTGTTTCGCAAAGGCAGTTAAATACCGTTTTTCGCATATTTTAAACCCTACTGAAAGCATCTCCCTCTCATGTATTAGAAGTACTTATCTATTATACGCAGGTCACAAGTATTAAAAATTTAGAAGTACCTACCTATTATAACAGAGAACTCACAAAAATGATGCCTAAATGAATATTTATTTTGAAGTCTTCATAGAATAGCAGGTTTAGCGATTTACTGTGGGTGGTACTTACGTAAAAAAAGCGATTTGAGGAATTATTGAAATCAATAATACTCCACGATTCTACATGAGAACTTACCCTCCAGGGTTCTATGATGGAAAGTTACACTGACTGAAGTGGGTTATGAGTACGTAGTGCCAATGCAAGTTCATAAAAAGGTAATATCGTTTTTTTACCGAAAAATGCTCACAGAGCTATTTTCGCATAGTCGTTAAACTGTCTCAACATCAGTAAGAAGATGGTTTCTCTCATTTGGCAGTATGAAAATACTTTTTGAGTTACCTTTACGTTTACTTTTTGAGTTCCATTTGTAAATAGTTTGTTTAAGTTTCAAGTTCGTAAACTTTCATCCAATTACTGACAATTCAGGCAATCTTGAAGTTTCTGAACTTTTTGTTTCCGCCATAATATACCTTGGTGCAGAGAAGAATATAAAGAGAAGGGTAGGTACTTATACAACAGCAGTCGCTATTACACTTGGCTAGAGTATTCAGAAATGCAACAGTTGAATCTCCGTCCTCCGTTTAGAGCACGGACCAGTAGGTAGTGTAGTTACCACTCCGGTCCACCGCAGTAATCAAGGAAGCGAGCAAAACGAATGTCTCAATACGCTATATCTTTGTAGTGAGAAATGTTTTTTTTTTACTAAAAGTTTATGCGTGTTATAATAACTTCTACATATATTTCTGAATTTTATAAAGGCGATTCATTATGTATGAGCGGCCCGTAAATTCTTACTGCTATACAATAAAAGTTTTTTTCTAGTCAATCCAATTCAAGCTTTTTTCGAATATGATGGAAAGTTCTATAATCAGTCTACGAGGTGATCTGTCTTAAAACCTATTTCCATAGAAACCTAGCTTTTCTAAGGCATTACTATGAAATGATATATTGAAATATAAAGGAACCATTTCATTTGTAGCCAAGCTCCGATCTTTTGTGCGCATTTAAATTGCTATTTTTTTTCAATATAATATAAAGTCAGTAGAAGGTGCGTCATGATTTATACTTGCTGGTTTACTAAGCGTTGCGTTCGCTTTTCGAGAAACTTGTAAAGGAGAAGTTCCTTTAATAGCCTTTCATTTGCAGTCGTAAAATACGACGACCCGGAAAATCACGTCATAAAATTGAACCCGAAAATGGCCAACCTAGGAAGTAGTGGTCGGGTTTTTTGGTAAATTGTATGTAAAATTGGGTTTACCGAACAATTGATAATGTTTTGTATATAATATAAGGACGGCCTATCTGAGCGATAACCGCACGGCGACCGCCGCGGCAACTGGCGCACACTCGCGTCACCCAGCGCCACCTGGAGCCACCCACGGCCACCCGCAGAACTTTGACGACCAGTGATGGCCAATTTTCATCAGCAAATACAAAATAGTGTTTTAATTATAATTTTTTTTTTTAATATGATTTAAAAGGAAACGACTTTTAAATTAAATTCAAAAACTTTTATTGGCCTCATGAAAGAATTTTCCATTATTTTGTTGTTTACCCACTGTTTTTTATACGTGAGATAACGTTTAATTATTTGCAATGTCGAGTGGGTGGACTGTAAGTTTGTCCTTAGTTATGAAATGTATCTCATAATTTGATAACAGAAAGCATATATTTTTTTAAATATTAACGCTAAATAAATGAAATTAAAAATTTAACAAAGAAATGTACCTACACATGGTAGGTATTTATTTGTGAGCTGGGTAGGTACTAAGGGAATTTTTGGGCGATTTCGAAGGGTTTTTAATAAATTTGATTAGAAACAAAAACAAAACAGGTGTATGGAATACGTGTTATTTTCGAAAGCATATATTTGTGTAACAAAAAATCTTTTTTAGCAGCATGTTTCCATGGGGAAAGCAAATACACAAAGATAAAATTTTCATTAACCGAGCGAATCAAATTCAGTGGAAAATACGCACCGAACGTTTATCCGCCCCCTAGCTGGTTTAATGAATAATTTAAATCCTTTATCATATACGGAAATCGCAATTTTGAATTGTAATAGGATACATTCCACGTTTTCCTGGCTTATGATGAATACATTAACATTTTAAAACTTTGTTTATAAATTTTCAATTGTTTCAGTTGTAGCCCATAAATCTAAATGATATGTCTAGTGTACTAGACGTAATGGCACGCAAACGAACTGTAGGAGGGCAGCTGATCCCGATCTGCGGAGAGGGCTGGAAGGGGATAGTAGAGCACAACCTACCGTTCCCTCTGCAAGGAAGAACGATACTAACGACAAGACTACTTAAAGCGGTCTACAACGCACAGACCTACAGCACCTTGCGCAAGTTCGACAAGCCCTTCTCCCTCCCTCCGCTCTCGATCTAACGTTTTATTTTAATTCATTCCAGAAGTGGCGAGGCACATCCCACTACTAATTAATACATTTACAAAGGCATCGAGAGTCGTAATCATTTGCAAACAGCGAAACAATATTTATTGTGCAATCCGACTCCCTCACAAATTAGGCATAAAATCAATACATAACAAATGTGAAGACGAAAATGGCCGCGTCAAAATATTCTGGGAGAGGCAAACACGTCCGACACATCTAGCGAACCAAAATTATTACAATTGTTCGTACAATTAAATTAAAGTTTGTTTGAATGGCAGTGATTATTTATTCCAAATTTCACGATTATTAATTACGAATTTTAATCGCGAAACAAGACTATTATTCCAAACCGTCATATAGATGACTATTTGGATTAATAGTCGACTTCAATTTATCAGAAAGGTTCCCGAAGGTACGTTAAAAATAGTTAAGTGTACATAGTGTGTTTTATACAAATTAAATAATGGCTCAACGAATGGACCTGCAATGCAGATAGCGTTCCGAGTACCAAATCGTAACACCAACAGAGTTGTTCTATGTCAATTCGTCGAAAACAAACTATTTCAGTAATCCCCTAGTCCAAAGGATACATAGGCTCGGAAACGAATTCAGTTCTGTTGATATTTTTATTAATTTCATATTAAAAATATAAATTAGAAATATATATAATAATTTGTATCACTAATTTAACATGAACCATTATGTTGTGTTCTGTTTCTATAAATACTTTATTATTATTATTTTTTAATATCTTTTCATCTTCCTTTTTCAAACTACTTACATAATAACTGATACTCTATAACTCACCTATGATGTTGATTTTTACCCTTTAATTTACATTTTCATTTATTGTTAATGTTTGCTATTCACTCTACCAAAATTTTTTTTTCACCTTCCTTTTATTTTCCTTTTCCTTTTTGTTATTTTGAATATAACTGTTAACGTAAAAGCCCTAAGGGCGTCAATAAATAAACAAATTAAAAACGAAAGAAATTCAAACATTTACGGGTTAAGAATAACCCAACAAAATTAGAAAAATATAACACACTGATTGAATTAAATCGGTTTCACCTAACTCTGAATTGTGTATGAGTTTTAACATTTATTGTGATTAAATGTGCTTATGTAACGATTCAAAAGATTTTATGAAACTTTTAGAATCTCAATGAGATTAAGGAAGGGCGAAAACACACTTTTATATTTCGGGACCGTTAACAAATATCTAGAAATGTAAAAAATAATAATAATAATAATAATAGTTGGATGATTTGTATAGCGCCGTTTTTGTGAAAAATCACCTCAAGGGCGTTGTATAAATATTTCTTAACTAATTATGTACAAACAGATACAGAAAAACATACTTACCTGGCAGGTCGCTTCAGATGAACAGTTTTAGAAAAATTTATTTATAGAGATGATAGTTTTACATGGTTATTTGTTTCTCCTTTTCTATTGATGTTACATTTATTAGATGATTGGTGGCACAAGAAGAGGTGGTATTTATTGAATTATTGGTATTAATTTTTAGGACTGGAAAGTATTCATAAAATGAATTTTAGGACTCGAAAATATCTATAAAATTACCTTAAAAAGCGTAAGAAGCTTTTAATAAATATTAACGTTTTTTATTTTATTTATTTTACACTTTGGTTATTTACAGTGTTGCGGGCTGTGGACGCATTTGCGCACCGATGCGTGAATTTTTAATTTAATTTTATTATTTTATTTCAATTTTATTTATTTTTATTTATTTATTTAATGACTTTAGGTAAGTACTAACCGGCTAGCCTAGCTAAGCAATTTACAGATGAATTTCTTCAATTTATGGATACGATTGTCTGAAAAGATGAGTTTTAATTTTAGTTCTGAATTCTGTCGAGCCTTTGATAATTCTTAAGTCATGCGGCAGTTCATTCTAGGCTTTAGGTCCTGACACTCCGAAAGCACGATCACCGAACTTAGTATTAGGTGTGCGCTTTGGTTCCTTCAACCTGCCGATAGCTGATGACGCTGCTGACCTTAGGGTGGACTGCCGTGAGTTGGTATTTTCGGGAATACACAGTTCTGATAAGTAAGCCGGAGCCATTCCGTTAAGTGACTTAAATACCATCCAGAAGAGCTTGAACTGGATTCTTTCAGGACATTTGAGCCAGTGGAGATTTTTGAGATGCTCTGAAATGTGAGAATATTTAGATACGCCGGTGATAAGTCTTGCTGCAGCGTTGAATACTGATCGCAATTTGTTAATTTGGTATTTGGGGAGACTCGCATATATTCCGTTGCAATAATCTAGACGTGACACAAAGTACGAATTGACAAGCAGTTTAGTTGCCTCTGTTGGCAGGTTTCTCTGTACTGATTTTATTTGCCTCAATTGAAAGAACCCAATAATGTATGAAAGCTTAAACACATTGCCAAGTAAGTGCCAATACAGGTTATCCGGCGATACGCCTAATGTTGGAAATATTTTTCCCCGGCAAATACTGCTAGTAGCGATATCAAAACAAAGTAATGGGTACGACAATAAACATTAGTCATTTTGTAACTCGTAGATGATCTTTCCCTGAAATTGAGTTAGACAGTTTTATGAGCTTTGATGTATTTATTCAATTCTCTATTGTGTTGTGTTGTGTTGAGCTTCTCAAGCAAGCAATTACTCATTTATAAAACGACAGGTGAATTTTGGTTCGATTTAGCACGTGAATTATTTCGCATTACTTACTTAAAAAGTAATTCAATCAATAATTACATAAAGTCCAGCAAAACTTGGCTTAAGGAATTGACAGAAGAAGAACTGACTACTATTATCAAAACAACGTCATAGAAATTACTGGAAATACCCTACCCAAACCTTGAAATATAGAAGTTGCTCTTTATTCAAAACCTGATCCGCCTCAGCACAGGATCTCTTAGTGAGGACTATGAAAAAAATTCTATAATTTATATATGTATCTTTAATATTTATACTTTACCTTAAAATGTCATAATTATATTAAAAAAAATAATAAAAAAAACTTTCAATTGGTCAGAATCTGAGATTATACAGCTGTACAGGATGCAGTTCAGCAAACATAATATAAAAGAGGTCAGCAAAATAATGAATTTAGGGTCATTTATTATACATAAGTAACACTAAAAAAATATTGAAACACAAATGAATCGTTATATGAAAATAAATTGAGATACGTGCATTCTGTAAAATTAAAAAAATCAATGTTTGTAACATTTCAGGCACCCCTGCAGCTCAAATACATTCATATCATTAGGGTTATTAATTAGTTCTGTCTTCTTTCGTCACTACCCTCCATTCGTCATTGGTCCAGACAATATGGCCCGAAGGATCATACGTACATAACCCGTAAGTTCGAAATCGTGCGGAGAAAGTCAAGAGGATATCAAAAATAAACCCATACTTCATCTTCGAATTATGGACGTAAACAGTTTAACTCTAATTTTATCGAAGGTTAAGCTCGTTAATACTTTTATTCACAATTAGGAATAAGATTCATGATAGGGTTAATAATTTTGATTGGAAAAGAAATAAGAAGATCAATATACTTTATAAGTCAGTAATGTCTGTATTTTAATTTTTTTGTTTGTTTTTAATATTAATTTCGTGAATTCGTAACAAGAACATTTTTTCAAATGCCATATTATAAACAAATTGTTTATTCTCTCTTTATCATTAATTGTTATTGTTTTTAATTCGTAGAACTCTATTTAATTTATTTTTATTTTTTTATGTAAGAACCTCCCATGAGTCGCAACTGCTACCAACCATCTAGAGCCAGTGAGACTATGGCAAGCCAAATTAGGGTATATTGTGAGGCTGAATGTTGTGGGGAGGGGGAAAGGAAATAGGCAGGAAGAAGGTTGGGAAGTACCTGTCCATTCAGATCTGGTCACCAAAGCCATTTCAAGCAATCTGTCGATTCTGAATGGTGGTCTTTCACCAAGGCGATACTGAAAGTATTTACCACTCTGGAACGTGCCGGAAATGTGCTATATATTATTTTAAACGAATAAATTGTGAAATAACACAAATTAAACAAATTAAATTTACTTGCGCTCGCTGGGATTTGAATCAGCGACCTCCGGATTCATAGCCGAGCATCGTTACTACTCAACCACGAAGGCCGTAAAATAAATCAAATTTAAAAATGTTATATTTATAAGTTCTGCGAGTATTTTAGTTTTTTTTATTAATATGACAGATATTTCGGCGTTCAACGCCATTTTCAATCTGTGGTTATGACTAACTCACCAATGGGGCCTAATCAGAGTTTGAAAATGGCTTTGAATACCGAAACAGCTGTCACAATAATAAAAATAAAAAGTGCTTTGAAATATTAATAATAACATTATTATAATTGATATACGAGTACTTCAAACTTACATAAAAAAATACTATCGTTACTTTCGTAGATCGCAAGTAAATATCAATATATTGCTTGAAATGGATTTAATTATGTTTAATAACCAGACATTAATGATTAAACGGATTTTTGACCTACCGTTTACCCCTTTCCTTTACCTTCTCTACATTTTACACCTCTAAATATTCCCAATGTAATAGAAGGAACAATGTGACATAAACAAATCAAAGTAGTGATATCCCGCTGGCAGCTGAAAAGGCGAAGTTTGATTCCCAAGGTGGGTACCGACGTATTCCCCTTAAAATACACGAAATGTTTGGTGAAAAAGTCTCCCCTCTAAATCCAGAGAATTTATTACGAGCTTCGGTAAAAGTTTACCCTTGTAGAGTTTGTAAACTCTTAACAGCCGACACGGTGACATGATAATATTATACATTCCCATTTTACGATGTATAATCTAGATAATTTGGTTCAGATTATTATAATGCTGCTACGCGAAACCTCTGCATACTACCGGATACTACGTAACACTGGAATAAAATTCACAAGATTGAACTTTTAGTTACATTTCCTCAAAATGTGATCTACCTATGTGTTTAAAATCAGACTACAAGATGACAAATGAAGGTGCATTTAAGAGGAATGGCTGCGCGGCATGTTTCAAACAAAACTTAATTTTTGATTTAAGTCCAAAATACTCACATAAACCGAATGATCTTTTTTTTTCATCAAAAGGTATCGCAAATATAGGTATATAAAGAGTACCGGTTAGAAGTATTTAAAAACACATATATATTTTAAGTGAGAAAATAAAGGCCATTAAAGAAATTTAATTTTTGCGATTATTTGGGGGCTAAATAAAGACGATTTAAAAAAAAAGTTTTACGACGTCTACCATGAAAATATAAAATAAAAAGAGGTGTTTTAATAAGCACTGCGACGGATTTAATTTAAAAAAAAGACTAATTTACGTTGGAACACAAATTTGCCGTAAATAATTTTAAATATCGATTCGAACAAACCTTTTTATTTTATTATTTTATTTAAATAGAAAATATAAAAATTTATATTTTCTTAACATAAACCCGCAAATAATTTTCAAAGTTTCCTATAAAATCATGAAAAATTGATTTCTTTAATGGCCTATATTTCACAATTTAGAACATAAATAAATTAAATAGTTCTGATCCGTACAAAATATTTATTATACCTTTATTTAAAATATAATATCATTTAGTTTGGCTAGGTATTTTGGCCTCAAATTCAAAATTAAGTTTTGTATGAAACAGGCCGCACAGCCGTTCCTTTTAGAAATACTACAACATCATTTGCGGTAATTGAAGAACAAAAAGCATTTAAGTAAGCTAAATTGTGTAATCGTCGAGTAACATGGCACTCATGTAGAGATTTTCGTATCGTTGCTTCTGTAGTTGTTGTAATAATTTTAATTTAGTTACGAGTTCAAACACGCGAATTATACGCTGCTTTGAATTAACGGGGAATTTAAAAATAATTTAAATATGTCTTCCCCGTGGAAAACGGTGATAAATTGCCACACTCTATTAAATTACAAACACGTTTTATAAACATTGAGTACAGTGAGAGCCATTGAGTGGAGATTGAAATCACCGTAGTGAAACGAAATACTTCAGTATAAATCGGATCAAACATTTGAGTGCGTAAACGACCGCCTACTGAAGTTTTGGGTTATGCGTATGTTTATAATATGACCGATTGTTTTTCGATGAATTACACCCCCGAGTCCCATACCCTGGTTCTGGTGCACTAAGTGAGAAATGTTTTAAGGCGGTAAGAAATCGAATTGGATGGGGAAGTAAAAGGGGTAATGTGAATGATCTACGATCTACTTTAGAGTCAGGAGGCTGCGGGAACGATTCCCGATTATTAATTTAACATAGCAAAGATCCTCTGGAAGGTGGCCTCTTTAACCCAAATAGAGGATAGAACCCCAAGCTTCCGCGTCAGCTCAGTTCAGCGAGAGACTTCCACGACTCTTTTCAGGTTTTGTGGGACGAGTATGATTGATGTACTCATATATGTGTATTTCATCGGTAAGATGAAGAAATAAAAACGCTTTTTCAGATATAAATAACCTTATTATTGTAAGAAGCTAAATGAGTGTAAGTGTGAATAGAAAAGAGACGTTTAAAATTGATTAGGTCAGTGGTAGTACTAATTATCCGTTTATGGATCGGTAACTCCAAGATAGTCCCGTCAGCGTGTTTGTAGATGATCCCAAACGAATCACATCAGGTGGAAATCAAAGCTCTAAAATATATTCAATTCCAATCAGACTCTTGAGGTTTCCTGAAGATTTACCTAGAGTAGCTCAATAGCTCAATAGCTCCAGTGCGTCTTCTATAAGTCACATGGACACATACTTCAAAATGGTATTAGTTTACCTTTTCTCCAGGGTGGACGAATCTACACGTCTTCCAACTTTCCTCACTTGTGAGTCTGGGAACCAAAACCATTGTTACTAAGCCCAAACAAACCCAAAACATCACGGCTTCACGGCGCATGTCAATTTTACGTCTGCCTCCATCTTATCCCGTTTTCGTTCTCCTCCGTTTCCGTTTTGTCCACGATTAGCGGTCTTGTACCTTTCCATAGACAAATCTCTGGTACTTAACGAACTGACATAAGAACGCATCTACTTATTTAAATAATTATGTTACAGTTGATATCCGAGTATTTGTGTATCTTGGTCCATGTGTAATTTCAACTCGATTCCGTACTTACCTATATGTACTTGTTTTATAATAATACTTTTACGTAAGAACACACTATCATAGTTAACGTGGGTGGTTAAATTTCGATCAATGTTAACCTTTAAATACAATAGTCCAATACGCTCATGCAAATCGCCCTTGTCTTATTAATCGAGCCATAGCTGGAATCGATTAATAAATACGTAATACCCCATCGATCTGATACGATTAGGGATGAACACGTTAGCAGCCTATCAGAAATCGAAAAATCAAATTATACCTCGAAGTCTTATAAGAATTACAGAATTATATCGATATCAGCAGAAACGTTTCAAGGATTTATACAATCATCTGATAATAATTCGCATAGCTTTCTGTAGCAAAGGAATATGAACCTTCGGGAGTCGGATTGGTGGGGATCATATTGTGAGAATGTCTAATAACCATTAGTGAAATGGTTGCAATGCGCAAGAGACATTTTATATGAAAAGGCAACTTGATCTCTTCATTATTTTGGATATGGTGGATTTTATCTGAATCATTCATTTATAGTTTGAGTAGTTTTAATCTGTGTAGGTAATTGCTTTAATTGTTTTTTTTTTAATTTCTTTTAATGATTGGTATTCACTTTGTGGCGTCATTATTAAAAAAAAATTTTAAAAAATAAACTTAGTATTCACTACTTCATTAATACGCACATATCTACATGTTTCGAAAGCAATGCTTTCACCGACAGGAATATATGAATAGTAAAAAATAATTTCAAGTACAAATATACATAAAATTATAAAAATAAGAACACAATAATGTAAGAATAGACAAATTATAAAATTAGACAAAAAATTATTAAAGTGGGTAAGTAATTAATTTATATTAGAGATTAAAAAAGATATTATTTTTATTATTAATATTAATTTGAAAATAAATTATAGAGATTGTTACTTTTGAAAAATATTTGATTACCTATTAAATTTAATTCAATATTAACACTTTTTCTGATTTTTTAAATTTCAAATTAATGTAATTGGAAACCGGTTGCATTTGTACGTAAAATTTATAAACCTTTATTTATGTCAAATGAATGGTTGGTTTCTAAAATATTATTTGCAAATTCAGAATAGTTGTTATTATTTAAACACCTTAGGTGTTCCTTAACTCTAATACTGAAATTTCTAAAAGTCTTTCCTATGTAAAAATAGTTGCAATTTGTCACAAATTAATTTATTTACCTCCGATTTATTTAAAATATTATCTTTATCTCTGTTATTTTCAATACAATTTTTTATCAGTATATAAAGATAGTTGGATAGTATTTGGGATGCTTTTAATTATTAAATTTGAGATCCGTAAACAATGCAAGGCTGATGTAAGCGTAATGAGTAAGATTAAGAAAGGAACGCTTAGATGGTTTGGGCATGTGGAGCGAATGAACGAAGAAAGGAGCGTAAGAATGTATGACGCGAATGTGAATGGAAGTAGAAGCCGGGGACGCCCGAAGAAGACATGGCACGATCAAGTGAATCAAATACTTGAGTCGGGCCATGTCAGAAGTCGGAATAATAGAAGAGAATATATGAGACGATGTATGAATGTGAATGAATCAAGAAATGTATACCAAGATCGAGTTGTTTAGCGGTCCGTCCTCTCTGCCTACCCCTGCGGGGAAACGACGTGATGGTTAGTTAGTTAGTTAGTTAAATTTGAGGTATTATTATTTAAATACAATATTTTTCTACACTGTTTAATAAAATCAGTTATTTGTGGATATATATAAGATTTAATAATTTATTTCTTGAAACTTTTTGTTTAATATATTATCTATTAATTTAGTACTATAACCGTTATTTATTGTAATCTGTTTAATTATATTTAATTTTTTTGTTAAAATCATTTTGTGATAGATGTACATTAACTAATCTACTAAGCATGGAATGAAAAGCTGATAATGTTTTTATCAAAACGATGATTAGAAGTATTATGTATAACGATGTCTGTATACGTACCTTTACGATAAATTCAAATTCATTATTAACAATAGAAATATTTAAGTGTAAGAAATTAATGCAAAAATTTTGTTCTATTTTTTTGTGTTTTTTTATAGATTTTATTTAGGAAATTAAGGAAAATATTAAGTTGTATTTGCATTAAAAATATATATTTTTTAACAACGAGAGAGATACCTCACGAAATACACGATTACGTAGGTAGGTTATGGAAAGATTTTTCATCGATTCATGTTCACATCGTGAAAAGGATAGGCGTGGATTGCCTTTCCACAATACGTTGTTTATAATCTATAATCTTGTTGTAGAACAGAATCAATTCGGATATTGACATATTTTGCATCAACAAAGCTACTTAAACGGCAAGCTTTGTTGCTACTAGAGTAAAATGTGCCCACTTGTTTAATTTTAATTTAATTTTTGTACATCCTGTTAAGTCACGTTGTATAATGCTTGTTTATAATACGTCTATGTCTTTAAAAAACCTTTAAAAATGAAAAAAGTAAAGATAGGCAGAGGACCTGGGTTCGAGTCCCTTCGAAATCTTTTATTTTCTGTATTTTTTTTTCCGTTTTCATGTTTCATTTAGGTTATGTTAATATTATTTTCTAAAAGGTCAAAAAAAGTATAGTTATTAAAATGATAAATGAATTGAATTGTATTAATCTGTTTTTATTGCGATATTGTATCCCCATTTTATGGGGCGGAAGGGGATGAAGAAGAGGAAGGGGATGAGTGGTAAATACTTGGCTGTTTTCATCTGGTCACCAAACATGATTTTTGCCGTTTATACCATTCGAAGATGCCATTTCAAGCAACTTTTCATTTCTAAATGATGGTCCCTCACGAGGGCGATATTAAAAGTATCTTTCAGGAAATATATATATATATATGTTTTTAAATTTTTATTTAAAATGATTTTTTTTACAGTAATTATATAAATAAAACATGATTCATATAGTGAAACAAAAACGTAATATAGCTGTTCCTCACCACAAATAAACAAGGTTCCTGTGTTTGGTGAGTGATTTTCGCTTAAATAATTAGATCGTAACTTAAAACACTGTTGAATAATAGCAGGAAAATATGAATTAATCGTGTAAATTTAGTAACTTATAAATAGTAATGGTATTAAAGAAAAGAAAAATTATGATAAAATACATTTAATTTTGTTGTTACAAAGTGATTTTATTTATCCATACTGGATTTTAAACCCTTTAGTTGGTCCACAGACAAATAGCTCCGATTCATCAACATCGTATTATGTTTATATTAGTTTCATCTTAGCCAATTATAGTCAACGGTTAATAGAATTCTCCTAATGCAGCATACGCAGCATTATGCCCCCAGTTTCATGGAAATCCCGTGAATGGAATTATGTCCCATAGAATATTATGAGACTACAACCGAATGCAAAATTATGGTCGCATTACTTGGCTTATCTATCATGAATAATGAACACCCGTTTGACGGTTGATTCACAACGTTAGATTTACGTTTTGTGCTTCAAAGGAGTGGGTACGTATGAATAGATAACTTTTGCATAATTTTTGTATGTTTCATTTCTATTGCGTTGCACTGCGTTTTGATGTTATTATTATATATTATTTAACATGGTAGATATATATCCGAAATATGTCCACCGTGGCAGAGTCATCCGATCATTGTCACTGTGCTCAGAGGTTGGGGATAGAAAACACGGCGAGGACACCGAGTAGTTTTTATTATGAAATATTGGATAGTCGCGCCTTGTTTAATCTGGAAGAGACTCAGTATTGAGCTGATGAGAGAACCACCCAGAAACGAAAGGACCTTAAATAAGTATGTTTAGTTACTTAAATAACTACTAGTTTCCAGCCTTTCACTTTGCATGTTCCTTCCTTCACGCTCACAGAATTCCTAGAATGGGGGAAATCAGCGTTTTACTAGGTGGGGGCAGTTAAGACTCGTGGCTAGGGCGCCATCACAAAAAAATAATTCTAAATAATATGTCAATAACAAACATAATCTTATTTGTACAAGCTCGTGTAAATCTTTGAATGCCATGAAAAAATCTAGGAAAAGTTTTGGTATTTTAAGACCGACATTATGTTGAAATAACACACTGCCATAAAAAAATACCATAATAATTCATAAGGCTCAATCTATTTATCCAGCCTTCGACGAATTCAAGCTTGTACGATTTCATAACATGACGACTCCTTGCTACATTGTACCACCACGTAAGTATCATAATTAAAGGCTTTAATGCTTCCCATTGTGAGCAGCATTGTACAGAATTAACCCCGCCATTCAACGCGTATAATGCATTTGTGTTAAGGAAGGGGGTTTAGTGTTCTACAAAACGGGCAGAGGGCAAGGCTTTCATATCTCTACCTCTCCCGCCACTGTCCGTTACCACCTCCGCATCCTCCGCAACCTCCGCACCCTCCATACCCTACACTACACCCTACACCCAGACCTCACCTCCTGGAACTTCCCTACCACTCCCCAGCTCCCTCCAGACTCCTACGTGCGACGATTCAGACCACAACTTGCTCTTAATTTTCAAACGGAGCTTTGTTGTGGAGACGTGAAGAATTGCCCCGTTGAATGGAGCATGGTTAAGGAATCATTATTCTGGGAAATTGTGTCATTAGTATTATTTCGTTATTTATTTCAACGCTCAGCTATTCCCAGGGAGAGTCAACGATCACGCCGTGGGGTTATACATATTATTCAAGGCATTTACTCGCTCGTTAATAGTAATATCGTCTGTAACACATAAAAAAAGTTTATTTTATTTTTATAGGTTTTTATTTATCTAAGTTAGGCGGGCTTGGCGTTATGTCGATGTTTTCTACTTAAATTTACTTTGTTGTTAGATTCTCAGAAAAAAAGGCGCCTCGATCATCGTATCGAACCTGAGAGACTTGACGTATTTTTTACACTTTGTATATTTATGAAATCACGCGGCAGTTAGTAATACTCCACGTTTCCTATAGTCAATAATAATCTCCAATCCTCTCAAAGCATTTCCTCAAGCAATAACGATTTTTTTTATAGATATAAATTAGCCGACATTGGCATATTTGGTTAATTACAGATGTTCAACCATTAAAACAAAATAATGATTGAATTATCACGTTTAATCAGTACGGCACCAACCTGTAACAAGTGATATTATTATTTTTTCAGAAACCCATAATATTACTTGAGGTCCTAAAAGAAAATGACTTGTTTAAAATGACGAATTTAAGTTTAATGTGTTGAGCGTCTCATTTAACATACTCAGTTCTGTACCCGATTTGGGAGGCGGGTATGGGAACCGCTGCTCCGGGAACAATTCATTAGAAAACCAACACCTCCGCCATAGGTCACCTCAAGTGGTTCGCTACGCTTGGTAGCTTGGCAGGCGTGCTAGGGTTCATGGGGTGAGGGTTTGGCGGCGGATGCGTCTGCTCACCAACCGCATGGTGGGCTGAATCGGGAAAGGCTGGTTGAGTGAGACCCCTTGACCTCTTCAGCTGTATTCTATTGATTCACCGCTTTGCACCGCAGTAGGAGGGATGAATGAATACCTCCGCCATTCCCAGACACACTGACCCCCAAATCCTTTCCCACCCCTCATATTTTTTCCATCCCCTCTTTTTTCTTTTCTTAAAAAGACCCTCCACGCAGCATCTAGGAATTTTTTTCCCCGGGGCCTCCTGTGCGGAGTTAATGAACTGAAGTATTCCGTCGTTACGTCAATAAAACGGGTGAAATTTAGGATATCTTTAAAGATGTATGCCAGATTTCATGAAATTATATCAATCGAAGCAAATGATTCATTTACAAAGGGGAAACGGGTACACAGTAAACCAGTTTCTCACTTGGACTCATGAAATGCTGACTTCTCTTTACGGAAATATGAAAATTATTTTTATACTGAGTAAGCTTTTAAATGATTAAAGATAAATACAAAGTACGTTTTCCAATCAACTGGAAAGGGAAATCTTATTTAAGACACAGTTTGCTCGGCAATATAAATTTATACCCTTCTTTGATACGCGATATGCGCCAGAATTTAATATATATATATTTAGGAATTCGACTATTGTATTAAATGTCTGTATTTAGTTCAAACGATCAAAAGTCTTATTAGGCAATTCATTAATGCAGTAGAAGTACTTAGAATTTTTTTTCTGCTATTGATCTAAAAAAAGTCATGATCAGTATGTCACTTTTAGAAGCCGATAAAATTATACAAAGCCTCGTATACTAATAGTTAAAATAGAGTGCAATGAAAGGTTATCACGTGGTATCCCAAAACTAGATCAAATACTGCAGCGTTCGATATAAAGCATTCCTTAGCTGAAATATATTTATGTGTTGGGTCCCTTAGGTGGCGGCATTTTTTCATAATAACTGGTTTAATGTCAGTAATCACAGGCGCCCATTCGTACAAACATGTATCATGAAAAAATGCTGCGGGAAAACCAGGTTTCCTGGAAGTACTTTAATTTAGTATCAACGGACACTAACATCCATATTCTTATTATACCCTAAACTCAGAGACGTCCACAAGCACTACCTGCCCCACCTTACTTGTATGAAAGTAAAAATAATAATAAAATGTAAAAAAATGTTGCAAGAAATCAATCATCACATACGCCCGAAGTATCAACCACCAAAAACAGCGTCGCGTGCGCCATACCGACCGCACCACTATAACGTGTCAAAGGCAGGAACTAAGTATGCAAAATGACGTACACGTCATATTCTATACATTCAAACGGACACGTGTGGGCAATGCGCATCATGGGATGACTCGTTTGTGTTAGAGTCTCAAAAGCAATGCTTTTCGGCAATGCTAGCAAATGTAGCAATTAGTGCCATCTGTTAATAAATCTATTAATTATAACCACTTTACTAACAACATAAAGATAGTTTCATCATAGTTTTCTTTCAAAATATTTTCTGTGTTTATTTAGCGGAAAAATATTGAAATTTTACATATCCGGCAGTTGGCTTGTAATATGCATAAATAAAGCGGTTATTTGGATATATGACTTAGGTAATCCAAACCTACATCGTCTACAGCCAGCAGCTTAGTCATACTTGTCGAAAACTTGCATCAATTTTTTTTTAAATATAAATTAAATCATTGTTTTTCCTACTGCCTTTCCTAAATACGAACTGTTTGCACGCCACTGCCTATACCGCAATACTATATACATATACAATACAAATATGTGTTGTTAAAACGTAATGTAGGCATTTTCCTCCAGTCTTAGAAAAGTCAAATTTATTTTTAGACTGCAAACAACTCCGCGAGTAATTTCAGCTGAACAAATTCCGGCGCCTTCCGAAAAGCGTTCTCGAATTCGGCCGCGAGCCACGAAGTGTCGCACTGCTGCGGACTTTGTTCTCCACGGTATTGTCTTCGGTAAAAGGTTGAAACTTTTTGCCCGCACCAATAAGAAGCCTACACCACCACCGTTCATATGCGTGATTAAATTTAATATGGGAAGTTCCTCTTTATAATAGAATCTCCGAATCACCTACTTAAGACATAAATAAAACATAAGTTTGCAGAATACCATCATAACATATTATTTCTAAAATTAATATGATATGTGAAACTAGGTTCTTATTTAAAATTTTCAGGGAAGCATTGTATCCAAAGATGAACATAACAGGGTACTGACCTGATCACTAAGCTGAACTTGCGAATATGGTTCTACTCGCTGGGCCATTTTCAGATATCCATATTATATTAGACCAGTAGGTAATATATTACATTAGAGTCAATACGTTTTGTTCTGTTTTACTAGGACCTTCACAGAAACCTTTTAATTTTAAATATATATGCATGTCATGTATTACTAAAGATAGAGATCACGTACGACACTGCCAGAATTACACACCGACGAAATTAAACATGGACGAAATTACAAATGGAGAGAATTACAGCTACTTAAATTACACCTTCTAAAATTACACACGCAAAAAAAATGTTAGTATTTAAAGTATGTGCCAAATAAATTTCACATCGGAAAAAGTCTATTTGGGATGGTGATTAGATTACTATAGTGGATACTTGAGGTGAAATAAATTTGTAGAAAAACACTTTTTACTGATCACTGACTGAGTATAAAAGGTTCGAGAATATGATATACAAAACAGTAAATTTAAGAATTGTCGGCTATAAATACATATAAGTACTTATTTGAAAATATACTGACATGATGGGGTCATTGGGATTCAGTAGAAAACAGGTAACTTAAATGAGTGTCGAGTTTTTTCATAAGTTCACAATATGGAACACATTCTTAACAAGTAGGTATTGTGGGTTTCACTTAATTACACGAAAACTATTTCTACGGGTAATCTGCACACGGTCCAGTGGGGAGATTACCAGTCATCTCGATGTTGGTGTTGAAAACCTCGGAGAGCAGATGGTACTTCCGGTAGGGGGAGGTTTTGGTGCAGGGCGGACACGCGGCTCGGCTTCCGCTTGACGACCGGTTTCAGATGGTTCAAGAGAAGGGTCAGCAGGAGGCCAGATGCGCTCGAATGTTGTCTGGTAGTGATTCCTACGGCCGGTGGGTATGCGCATTGATGGGACCACGGCGTCGGAAGGCAGGAGTTGAAGGGCACTCTACTGCACTCGAACGGTGGGCGTATGGGTTCGGCGGTTCCTGCCGAGTCGGTAGGAATTTCTTCCCGAAGCGTCTCAAGCTGGGGAGGAGGGTGGCCGGCTTGCATCGTAGGAAGCGGAGGCCTCGACTACCTCGACTGCCTTTGCTTCGGTCAAAGTCTACCTTTTTTATCATATCCGAATATGACATCGGGTTCCTTCGGGAACTCGATTCTGTGACTCGGTGGCTTGTGATTTGTTTGATGTTGTGCCCGAGTTAATCCCTTTACCATTTTAAGCCGGACGTTTTTTCATTAGTAGTAGGTAGACAGACCTCGGGTACCTTTTTAGGGATTAGGGTAGATCGGTGTTTCCCGCACAAATGACTCGTATCAATACAAATTATGTTTTCAGATACCACAGGTATTGTGTTATTTATTTTTTGTTTCCTTTATTAACCGATCTGTTTCCGATTCTTCATCAAAGTGAAAGGAATGAATCCCTCCCTAAGAAGTCTTTATGGAAGTACAAATACGCCTACGCCTTTTAAAATCGCTTTTTTATTCGTTTTATCGCTTATTATTATGCTTTTAATTGAACGGTCCATTTCTCTTAAAGCAAAGAGAGGAAATAATGTAGATGGAAGAGAAGGTCTGGGCTTGCTCGTAAATATATTTTTGCCGACATGACGTATTTGCGGCGCTCTTGACCCCGTGGTTACAACTTTTTCAGATATATTGTATGCCGATAATAGCCATCGAAGTCCGCCGATACTTTGGAAGGAATATAGAACACCACGAGTGGAATATACGCACTACGATATATCAGTGGCGTGCGGCTCATAGTAAAATGCCCAGAATAAGAATTAATTGAAAAAATATATTTAAAATATGTACGTTTGGTTTTATTCTAGATTTTATTTTTATTTTTAATGTAAATCGGTACTTAGGGACGTATTATTCGCGATCATTACGAAAAGTTTAGGTAAAGACATGTTAGGTGGTGTTTAAGTGTAATCGGGTAAATTTTTGAAAGCTTCAGTTAAGAGGAACGGCTGCGCTCCATGTTTCATAAATAACTTAAGTTTGGATTAGAGGCCAAAATACCCATCCAAACTGAATGATATATATTTTTTAAATTGAAGGTTTAGTAAATATCTAGTACGGATGAGAAGTATTTTATTTATTTTTGTTTTAAATTTTAAAGTACACCATGAAAAAAATCAATTTTTTAGAGGCAACATAGAAAATTATTTGCGGGTTTATTTTCCTTTATTTTTTTTTTAATTTACGTAATCATATTTGCCATATAAATATGATTACGTAAATAAAAATATAAAAACAAAAAATTAAAAAAAAAAACGCTTTTTTGGGTTGATATTTTAAGTTATGTACGGCAAATTTGTGTTCCAACGTAAATTGGTGGTTTTTAATTTAATTTAAAGTCCACCGTAATGCTTATTTTAATATTTAATTTTTTTTTTATATTTCATTATATTTTCAAAGTAGACAGTTTAAATTGTTAAAGGTGCCTATAAAATCGCGAAAAATCAATTCCTTTAATGTCCTATATTTCATAATGCAAAACAAAAATAAATATATATACTTATTGATGAAAAAAAAGATGATTAGGTTTAGGTGCGTATTTTGACCTCAAACCCGAAATTAAGTTTTGTATGAAACAAACTTGTATATTCCTCTTAACCAGACCCAATGCTTTTAGCATGAATCCGAATATTAGTAAGTATATAAGTAGGTGACCTATATGAAAATTGAATGTATGAAGTAGGTACTTAGGAATTTTCAAAATTGATGATGTCATTTTCTCGCAAATTAAAAAAATATATATACACATCACAGCATAATGTCAGTTAATACGTTTGCATACTTTCGTGTTTTCAAAAACATCAATGTATGAAGTATTCATCTCTTTCTTCATAAATCTACTAAACCTTTATCTTCTTGATTAGGGATGCCAAAATTCCACTGATTCCGGGCATTTGGGATTATTGTGAGGTATTATATGAATAATATTATTAAATCAATAGGATAATTATTAGCCTTATGCTAAAGATGACGTTTAGATCGATCTTGTTTTGATTAGATGTATTACTTCGCTTTTACGTTTTCCGCACGCCATTGCAATATACCTACAGTCCACAATTCAAGAAGGGATTTATTTCCCGACAGCAAATATCTTGTTTTGCGAGACTATAATAGCCGTTAAACAAGACGACGGAATGTATTTCGGGACGCGTAGCCCCATAATGTCACATTCTGAGTGGAGGCATTACAAGTATTAGGGAAGTCGTGCTATAGGCGAAACCACTTTGTTAGGGATGTATTGGTATTGCAGATGAACACATAACGAAACGTATCGAAACGAACTCTTACCAATTTATTGTATTACCAAAACATGAGCCCTTATTATCTTAAGTCACATCAACGGTGCTTATAGTAGAATACCATAATACTGATAATTGACCGGTCAGTGACTGAATCGGCATCGCGTCTGGGTCCAACCCAGGCGTCGTGAGTTCAGTTCCTCGACTGGCTACGTCCTCCATCGTGACAAAAGCAGTATCTTCAGCTTAGTGTGTAATGCTCAAGGAATTAGATATAATGAATGTTCAACAAAGAATTATCTATAAAGTTTTAATTTTCATTTACAAAGTTTTTATCAGTTTACTACCGCCTTGCTTTAGAGAAAAATGTATGGCTTATTTCCCAATGAAATAAAAAAATGTACTTATATTAAGCATATTTAAATTAAAATGTAAAAATATTAAAATGTAACTGTTTAAAGTAAAACAAAATCTTTGATAATGAAAGAGGCTAAATACATTTCACATCGGCTCACAAAGGAAAATAGGGTGGTGCATAAAGCAAAATTATTGCATTACAAAAAAAAACGATAATCTTGTTCGCTTCCGTAGCCATTTTAAAATCGCGTGTCCTCATTCTAGACTGGCGTGTCAGCTACGGCCGGCGCGGCTAATGCTCGCAATAAAAATGCAAGCCGAGCAGGTTAGCAGAGAATAACAACAGCAAAGTGATTACCCCCGAGAACTGCTACCACTCTTGCGGTTCACGACGGCCAACAGTAGCCGCGAGGGAAACCGAAGGGGGGAAGCGTAGAAGGGTGTGCGAAATGCCACGGATATTTCTGGTCTAGAATAGGCAATTTGTGGGTCTAAGATGACGTTGTTATAAATCAGCAAAAGGGTGAGATTGTTGGCGCTGTACTCCATTTAACTGCTGACAAAAAATAAAATGTTTGCAGGAAGACCACAACAGAGATGAAGAGATTATATTATTAGAAGTAGATGATTAAAATGGCAGGATGAAACCTGCTTTGTGGAAACTTAATGTAATGTTAACTTCATTTCTTTAATATTAATCGTCCAATAAAGACAAAAAACGATCATCCTACCCACATCCATCCTCGCATACTTAATAGTAAGACAAATGATATGATATGATCTTTTTTTAATCTACTTCAAAGGAGTTTGTAAACATTTTCCCGATTAACCGATCCTTTGCGTCCGCTCTAGTAACTTCTTGGTCTACGGGCTAGGCAGAAAATAGGGGAAAATAGCGAAGGTTGGAAAAAAGGATTTCTATTCATTTTATTTTCACCAAGTAAAATGCACTGTTCCCGAACCCATTAGGGTTGTGCTCCGACGGATATGTGATTTGTGGGTAACGGAAATTGAGATATAAATTAGTTCAAAACTTTATATGAAGCCTCTTTTTATAACCGTTTCATTCAACCATCGAACTTTGGAGGTAAACATGTATTTTTTATGATTTAGAGCGAAGAAATACTTATTTTTATTTCACGGTTATTTTTTGACTGAGCGTTAGCAGATCGGATTGGATAATTTTTTTAATAACAACACTCCTTTTCAAAATTGCTTGATGGCTTCATTACCCGCGAGTCGTCGGATTTCCTCAGGCGAGAAATGAAAAATCCTCCAAAAAATTCGGAGTCAGTCATAATAAAATATTTTTCCATTGAGTGGTTTACATTGTATGTTTAGTAAAAAAATATAATGTTCCAAGAACCCAAATTATCGATAATTCACATGGCAATAATAATAATGGTATATCAATCACAGCGCCCTTGAGCTGATTTTTCAGAAAAACCATCCAAGTATTATTATTAAATCCACCCTGATTACTCGTTGTCAGATATTATAATTTTCTGTGAATAGGTTAGTCAGATCTTACCGAATGCCCGCATTTCTGCGCGGAGAAGCAATACATGCATAGTTTTTTTTCCTTACTTAACATGTAAGTACTTATTTAAATTTACTGCCTTGCACCCCTAAAGCCTTTTGTGTACATCTATATGATTCTTACGTACAATAATTACCAGTTTTCTTACTAGCCCTGCAGCTCGAGCCATTTTCCAATTAAGCGAAGTAGGTGTTTCGTGATTACCTTGCTTTTTTTGTCACGCGAATGGAACTTAATTATGGGTAATGCAATGTGCCTGTTCATTGTTCACGAACAACAATTATTAATATAGTGCGAATAAACTACAGATGCAAAGGGAAAACAAATCTTTTTCCAGTTAATGCATTCGATATCTTTACTTAAGAACATTATACTATCACAAGATACTTAAATTGTTATTGTCATGCGAATGTCGGTTGGTAACTACCAACGTGTTAAAACGGGCATAGTTGATAATTTAAGTATTAAATTAAATTGGCACATTGTTACAACATCAACATTTAAAAAAGGGCACTGTTAATATATTTTTATAAATATCGAAGGTGATCTGTGAGTATTTTTACGATTTTTAAAATATTGACAAATTTTTTCTTGGGCTAGTTTCTTTTCAGGTAGCTTTTTTCAATTGAAACATGCGTCTGAAGAATCTATTTTAGAGCAGTTCTTTTTCACAGACGATTTGCCGAATTTTGAAGGCCGTACACGTTTTAATCAAAATCAAATATATAGTATGAAAGGAGAAACATATTGATTTTGGTTATTTGAGAAGACTTTTAGGTGTTTAGAAGAAAAACATAAGTGAAAAAGACATAGTAGACAGACATCTTTTATATTTATTTGCTTTCAAGTAAATATCATTTTTATTTGAATGAGCTTCAAATATTTTAATGCAATATCTCTAATCAAATACCGTAGAAATATGGCAATACCTCCAGCTCCTGATATTACCCATACACTGAGATGGCAACGTGCTACACTACCGCCTCTTGGCAGAATTAGGTTATTCCATGCATTTTAATTGATTTACTTTGAAGTGTAGATATTCATAAATTCAAAAAAAAATATATATTAGCTAACCTACATATGATTTAAATTTTTTTCTTAATAAATTAAACAATATTAATGTGGCTATTAGATTTGTACTAACAGTTATAAACCTCGCCGGACGACGCTGGCGCTGTCTGGTGGTTTAGAAAGGAAAAAACTTAATGAATTGTGTTAAATTTTGAAAAATGTTTCTTTTTAGACTTCTTTGGCTTAAAATATCACAATTCTTTTTTTTCTACATATTTATATCTATCATATATAAATAAAATTAAAATAAATTAAAAAAATTATAAGAACTGTGATATATTGAGCCAAAATAAGTCTGAAAATATGAAATTAAAGAAAATTTCTTAGAATTTATTATACTAGTAGTTTATTCTCTTTCTAATACACCATCCCGAGTTTGACTAGTATAAATGAAATAAAAATCTTACCTAACACATATTTTTGTAATTTTCGATTTCTATAGTTGATTAAGAATATATTTCAAAGAAAATATATTAAAATGTATGAAAAAAAAAAATAATTCGTACAGCTCGGGCTGCGCGCTAGTGTAGCATGTTGCCATCAAATGTAAGGAGCTGGAGGTATTGTCATTTTAGATTATGCTCTGATTATCAAAATTAATGGTTTTATCTATTAAAACCATATTAAAACGATAAATAAAACACTATTTGAAAAGTATTCCTGTACAAAAAACACAATGACTCTAGCAAACGGCTCTCCCATTTTTTTTTCTTTTTGCACGACAGATGGTTATTAATTTTCCTCATTGAAATTTAGTGCGGGTTAGGGCGGGATGTTTCAGGGAAAATTCGTTTCGTTAAAATTTCAAAGTTAATATTCAAATTCTTTTGTTATTATATTATGGGCCAGTTGTTTCTCTGTGCTTGGATAATAACAGAACTTGAATACAGCTTTCACAGAACTTGAATATAAACTTTTAAATTTTGATGAATCCTTCAAGTTTCTCGATACAAATAAATAAAAATAATTATTTACGCGAAAAATAAAACATGTACCAGACGTAAGGTGCTTAGGCGAACTGTAGGGGGCAACTGATCGCGATCTGCTGAGAGGGCTGGGAGGGGAGAAATCACAACCCTTGTCGATCGCTTGCAAAAGGGGGAAAGACACTCCGACAAAACCTTATTTACGACTTTTGTACGATTGCATGCATAAATATAATTCTGTACAAAAACCCAATTTATGCAGAATTATGGGTAGAGCTCGGGGCCGTGTCCATGTGATGATGCTTGATCTGGGCCCAGTGAGAGGCGGTAGTCCGATGGTCTAGGTGAGACGATGGTCAGAGAGAAATAAGGCAAGTACAGGAGAAATCGGAGCAGGGCGGGGAGGTCGAGGAAGTAGAGGTTCTTTTTAAGCTTAGCTAGGCTAGGCTCACTGGTTAATTTTGGTTTTTGCAAGCTATTTAATGTCGCCTGCGCGACTTTTGGGATTCGGGATTCGCAGAGCTACCGCGTTCTATGTATGTCCAATGAACCAGTACTCCCGTCTCTCTCGCACCGCTGAACCGTTCTGATGTTTTTATTCAGTCATTCCACATTTCAAGCGGTCGGTGAGAACATATTTCCCACAGACCGTGCAGTATACATTGAACAAAGGGAGGGAGTCGGGTCATTTGCGGACAGCGATATAACATTTATTTTCCATATGACCCAACTCCTTAACAAATAAACATAGTTTCGGCAAGTGCAATACAACAATTATATTTCAAATAAATATATGTAAAAACTTTGCCGGAGAGGCGAACACGTCCGACACAAATCATCGGTGTCATTTCTATTTGAAAATTATATCGTTCTTCTTTGTATCTAGGTTTCTTTAATTACTATTCTTTTGTCATTCAATGCCGTTAGTAATTTTCTTTATTATACAAAATAATTCAAGTAAGTCTATGAACAAAGTTGAAAATATGATCACAATTGAATAAATTAATTATTGAAATGCAATAATTACGAATGTAGCCAGGTAATTGAATTGTGCCCAGGTGGAGAAGGTTTTTTGAACTTCTTTATTAATATACATTTGCCTAAAAGGTTTTGTTGAATTACTCAAAAAAAAAATACAAAATCACGTATAGCCTATTCACGTATTCTACGTGGGAACAATTCAATTACTGTGTATAATTATGATAACTCAGTCCCATTCACACAATGAGATTTTACGTGCATATTTATGAGGGTGTCAGATGTCGCTTAATATGAAACTTATTACGAAATCCCAGAACTTATTTTCATTCCACAAAAGAGATTTATTTTCCATAATTCAGCAGAAAATTTCAAAAATTAGGAATTTAAGCATTTATATTACAAAGATTTTTTTCTGCATTTTAATTTATTGGATTATTAATTGATATGACAGGAATCTGGATGATTTAAATCAGCTAACTCGTACATAGAGAGAAATTATTGATTTATTTTAAGAAAGTTTAAGCAAATTTCCATAACAAAAATGTGTAAAGAGAAAAATCTTAAAGAAAATCAGGAATATAACAAATTTATGAGAAATGGAAATCAATTTATTACAATTAAATTTAACATAACTCAAATGCAAAACCATTATATTTATCAAACCATAAAAAAATTACAATAACCTCCCCAAGAAAATGCGCTGTATTAATGACCAATCAGAACAAATAAATAAAAATAAACTCTTCTTTAAAAAAACTTAGATACGTAAATATTTCATACAAAACATTTTATAAATAGAAGCAACTGAAATATTATGTACCTATCGAATTAAAAATCGTTGCTCCCTTATCAGACACAAGAACTACTCTTTTATGATAAGGTATACACGAATATCGTTTAATTAAATATTGTGTAAAATACTTGTAATGCAACTTGAACGAAAAAAATAAATATATATATATATATAAAAGGAAAAGTGTGTGTGGCTATATTTATATTTCTTCTGTACGCCAACTCCCATGAGAATGAGAAAAGGTAGAATATGGATACCCACTTCATGGTAAAACCATCGGTTTGTAATGTATTAAATGTGACCCAAGTCCTAGAGAATAAAATTTGAACTCCCACGTTTTAATGATGAAAACTATCATTACTCGTTTTTTAATGTTCTATTTCCAATTACCTGTTTCCAAAGTATTCAGATATTGATATTTTATTTTCCTCCAATATTAAACCGTAATATTTTTTTTTGTAATTCTGACCATGAATATTTATTTAAGAAATAAGAACAATTTCTTAACGTATCCATGTGCGTCATCCCATGACGCGGTCTTGTCCTGTTTTTAACCCGACTAACCTTTCTTCTTCTTGAGTCCCTACCCTATTGCTGAGGATCGTGAACCCCACTCCAAATGCTGACTAACCTTTATGGTGTAATAAAACATCTAGGACAGCAAAATACATTGCAGTGTATTCAATATCTCACGATCAACACTTATATATACCATCACACCGGGCTCCTAAAGCCATTAAGGAGCAGAGGTTAGTTATGTCCCTGCATAATTGAATTGACCACAAATACCGGGGTATAAATTGATAGGAGTAATCCTTGAAGTAATCAACCAGTTCTACTTACTAACGACAGACCCTTCCCAATTGATGTATAGAAAAGCCCGTTAAAATTTAATGCACCACTTCCATTTGAATAGAGCGGTTAATTGATGGAGACTGAATCACGCTCAGATAAAGTTTCTGTTATTACTTCCAGGTCAATTAGCTTTAATATGGCATTATGTTCAGGTGAAAAACCACACACTCAACAAAATTACATAAAAAAGATTGCTACCTTTTCTTTGTACCAACTTTAGTTCGAAAAAATCTGAAAAAATACGGGTCTAAATAAAAAAAAATAAACTAATAAATACTCGTACTTTTAAATCGCTCGGCTGTGATAAATATTCCGCCAGAGTTTTGAGTTTAAGAGTTTTTGCGCCTCAGGCAAATAGATTTTGTTTTGTCTCAGTTTTCTGAAAAAAAAGAAAAAAATAATGATTTACGTAATTCATTGATTGGTATCTCCATAAAAAAATATTTATAATAAGATTGAACATGAAAAATCCCCTCTTCTCCACAATTCGCATTTATGGCTATAGAAAACGTAAATATAGCTCTTTGATTTGATCTAATTATTTAATCGTGCGTTCGTCCATCTCCCAGTTCCTCCGTCATTGAAAAAGAAATCCTCTTTCGTAAAGGTTTGATTAATTAAAATACTAACTTTTTATTTAAAAAAAAAACTTTCCCCAAAAGCATTAAAATTTCTGCTTGAATGCTATATTGGCTACCTTCTTTATGAAGAACTGGCAACTCGCATTTTTTTCTCGGTACTTTGGAGAGCAGGCAAATGCGAGAGGAAATGAGTATTTTAACAGAAAACCGATACATTTTAATTGCGATTGAATAAGATCATGTCAATAAGTAGGAGGTTTTAGGATCGCTAGTATTAATCGATTACCAAATCGACAAGTGTGGCGTTCTAATATGAAGGGATTGAGGAAATAATGGAAAGAATGGATGCGCTGAGTAATAATCATATTTCAAATAATTATTTCATAAAGTCTCAGGGGCAATAACGATAGTACTGAAAAAATGAGTACTTACTTTAATGGCTCCATATTCCTGAAAGGTTTTCGAGAAATTCACTTAAAATTTCTTATGCCATGGAAGATTGTCTAGAGTAAGTCTTCGTTTAGAAATTCATCACAATATTATGTTTTTAATGAATTTTTATTTAAGTTAACTTCACAACCCAACCGCAAAAACCCTTAGACGCCCTAAATTCGTTTTTTTGAAAAGTTTGGACGCTTTTTTCAGTTAGTGAAGGTAAAAATAAAATATGTTGACTTTATTATGATCTTTGGGAGAATAAAATCAAACTCGCTTCGATTGCTCCCTTAAGTGGAGGTACTTGTAAATGATTCGGGGGTGTTTGGTTTGACGTTTGCAATAACAGGGAAAGCGGAACTTGATATATGGGAAATCGATAGAATCAAATCGGTGGCTCATGATGATTACATTTCTTTGAAAATGCCCAGTCACTTGAAAGCAATCTCGAAAAGGGAGATGGTTAGAACATAGGATATATATATTTTTTGATAATAATATTTTTAATTTGTTTAAATAAAGTTTCCTCTGTAAAACTTAAATAAGAAATCTTATTTTTTTCAATAACTATTGTGTAAAAAAGTTCCATCGAAAACGTGACCAAAACTGGATTCGTCTTTACCAATAATTTAAGTTCGCAATTTATTTCCAAGTCAAAAGCTCGGAATATTGTATTACATAGGTTACCTTCACAACTTGAACGTGAAAGTATATGCCATCATTAATATCAGATTCTTTTTATTTCAAACCGTAAAACGCAATCGAACGTAAAATGTACGTGTAAATTCTGCTTTATATGGATATTTTTTTTTAATAGCCTTTTCCTTTTATAAACCCTTCTTTACTAATATACGACATTTTTAGTCGTTCCATTGTTTTATTCTTATTTCAATTATATTTCAAAAATGATTACAGTGGCACAAATTACTTCCGCACAGAAATGTAATCGTCTTGTACTAAGAAGCCCTAATGAATAATGTATAGGAATTAATATTCGTGGCTCACTTCCTTGCATTTAAATGCAAATAAGCCTGAGAAACTTTTATACAACGCTTACAATTCAAATTCTATTGGTTAATCAAAAGTTCCGCGGAAAGAATTCGTATTAAATGAATTTAATGTTTTGTCTTTTGAGAAAAAATTATGATTGCTAACAAGTTTTAATATTTAATGTTTGCTTGAAACAGCTTTAGCTATGTTGAGTGACCAGATATGAAGATTCAGTTAATTCCCATCCTTCCTGTTTTTCCACTTCCTTCTTGGCTCACAAAATTTACCAATCGGAGATTCCGTAGTTTTGCTGGGTCCGGTCAATTGTCACTTTTGTGACGGTACCGCTTTAAAAGAACAATGATTCGTACTAACGGTATTGCATAACTTTGGCGGTAATCTTGTCCTAGAATTCCGCCAACACTTTCTGCAAAATAAATAGTCAACGAATAATATATTGCTCTATTAACTCGACGCAAAGATTAGATTTAGTAGATAAAAGTGTAGAGATTCGAAAACAATATTTAAGTTCTAATTTCACGCCGTAAATTTATGGAAGAAAGATAAAACACACCATAAAGCGTGATGAAAAAAGTTGTAGTGAGGAAAAATGCTGGAAAATATTTAATAATAAATGATTCATAGCTTATTCCGAGTTGCGAGTCTGTTCACGCCGAATAAAAAGACCGTACATTGTTAAATCTGGAGCATGAAGTTTTGCTGAAATTGTTTTAAAAAATACTCTGAGGAAGTCAATGAACAAACCCCCGTTAAGGCTTTAAACGGAAAATACTCGAAAGTTTGAACAGCGTTATTATGTACGCCTCGCGTTTCATATCGGTGGCGTAATATTGAAAATATAATGACACCCTCTTGCGCTTTCTTCGAGTCAAATATGAAATAATACGTGTTTATATAATAATAATAATAATAATAAGTATTTTATTTCAGGATGTGGGGAGGTTGGTGCAATCCCACACGTCCCAAACAGTTATACATATTGTACATAAGAAGAAAAAAAAAATATATATATATTAAGATATTGCAAAAGTAACAACGAATAAAATAAAAATAAAGAAATAGTTTAAAAATAAAATAAACAAACAGTTATGCTTCTTATATTATATATTAGAAGGTCCTGAGTGAGCTCGGACCCAGCGCTCATTCGGGAGTGGCGCTTTGCGCTGGTAGGCTGCGGTCACCACCGTGTTGTCGGAGGCTATTAGCCGCATCCTGACCCCTGTGACCCAATGTCTCATCAGGCCGGCAAATCTATTCATTTTTGCTCCGTGACCATTGCCGATGCGCTTCTGTATCGCCTGTATCCAAATATAATACAAGGAGAGCTGTTTCGATAGTGACACCGTGTCTAGCAGGTATATAGAAAAAAATGAATGAATTCGTGCAGAATGCATTGAACAATGTTTTTTTTTACATTGCTGCTGCATTTTAAAAATCTGCAAGCATCATATTAGATGCTTGTCATTTGACGTTCAATATCGTATTCATCGCAGAGGTCTTTTTTAATGATGTGCTCCAAGTATTTCATATTCTTCGATTAGTTAAGTCGAAGATGTTTGTAATCTTATCCCATTACGGTGTAAGGGAAGCAACTTCTCGGAATTTTTTCTGTAGTCGAATATAATTAGTTCCATCTTCTTTATTTTAATTTTTATGTGATACCATACAAGAGTCCCAACTGCTCCCAACCGGCTGAAGCCAGTAAGACTATGACATCCCCAATTTGGGTATGTGGTGAGGCTGAAGGTATTGAAGAAGAGAAGGAGATGGGGAAGAAGGAAGGTGGGAAGTACCCTACTATTCCGGTCCTTCGCCAGGGCGATACTGACAGTACTTACCACTCTGGAACATGCTGCAAATATACTATATATTATTTTTAATGAAAAAATTGTGAAATAGCACAACTTAACAAAAAAAAATTACTTACGCACGGCGAGATTTCAACCCGCCACCTCCGGATTCGTAGCCAAGGATCGTAACCACTAAACCACGAGCCCGTTAAGTCGTCTTAGGGTTATATATCATGTTGTGGTAGTTTGCGTATTCTTCACACTTGTCTAAACATTTACGACATTTACGAACAACTAGCAATTACTACACTACTGGCTTTACCCGTGTTTCAACTCACCAGAATTTTTTTTTCAAATGTGAAATATGGAAATAAAGACTTATTTTATGAAAGTTATGTATTTACCTTAAAATTGCTGACAAAAAGTGCTTTGCAAGTGATACTACCCCCGACCTTGCCGTTTGAGTCTTTTGAGGACACAAAATACTATAAGCTCGGAACCAGTTTTTCAATGCAATAAAGTTTTCTATTATTCTATTGCAATTATCTATCATAATTAACATATCTTATACATACCTCTCCATTTCTCCGTGGAGCACCTGAGGTATAATATTTGGTAATCCAGGGGATAGTACAAATGCCAACATTTTTCAAAATTTATTGTAATGGTTTTTTTGTTCCCTTCTCTTTGGGTTTTCTAATGTCGTTTGGTAAGTCAGCTGAGGCTGATGGTTTTATAGACATCTAAAAAACAATAATGAACTATTTTTAATAGACTCGAAATCTCGCTTTGATTTTGCGTAAATCGTCTCTCGTAAAAAAGCTGGACGAGAAAAGCTGAATAACTTAAGTACGCAGTAGCGCTGTAACCCCCTGCATACACGGGCACAACGAAACACAGATTCTACGTCGAGTGCGGGTCGCCAAATTATTAAACGACGTAAAATACGTTAGACGCCGGTCGTCAGCGACGTATTTTACGTCGCTGACGACCGGCGTCTAACGTATTTTACGTCAGGTGTGGCGCAGGCTATACGTTCAACTAAAGAATATCCCAAGAGAAGTATTCTGTCTATGTACCTACCAACAACGTACAGTATAATCATTTAAAGAGATTTTCGCTTGTGTGGTGGTGTACTGTATCGTAGGACTTCTGCGGCGTAGGGATCAATTTAAACCACTATAGGTGTGCACCACTACAGAAGTAAGAATCTCTTTATAATTATTTTTTTCTGTACATTATTGCGGAAAAGTTTACGTTCTAAAATATTTAAAAAAAAATTACGAATACCTACAGGAGACATCATTTTTCCAATTTAATTTTAACAAGGGTCGTTCTATAAATAAATCAACCTTTAGATTTTGATTAAAAAACGAAAGATAAGATTCCTACTAAGAGACTCGATACTCTCATTTTCGTTTTAAAATTCTTTCTTGTAAACTGTACAAGTAATTTGTACGCTCTAAACGGTAACTGTCGCTTGTGCTCTGAGAGACCATATTGATGTTTTGTTTCAGAGAAGCTCATTTGCCACAAAAAAACTTTACAACGAATTTAAAAACGTGCGATGTAACAGTACCGGCGATTCAACAACTTAATGGCTCCATTAAGGGAGAGAGGGACGTCGGAGAGTTATTATTTATTAATTCAAAATAATGATAGTATTATTACGCAATACGATAAACATAATGTTTTTAAATAGAAAAATATTTATTAAATATTTTATAAATTTACATAGGCTTAGTATTTATTAAAATCTAATCAGAAATATTACATTTTCTTACCGTCCCATTGTATGTTTTACAAAATATTTAAAATACGAATATGATTTTTAAAGTGGAGAAAAGTATTTTTAATCCTTTATCGTTGCGTTTTTCTAAATAAATATAACAAAAGATTTGTAATCCGCATTACAAAAAAAAAAACATTAAAGTTTCGTAGTGTTCATGAAAAAATTAAATTACACACTGTTCTTTTTTTAAATTTATCTTATCGACATGTTACAGAAAAACTTTCATTGCATTTTTTAAGGATATTCAACTTTTTATATGTTTTTGTAAAACATGCGTAGAACGGTCAGAAATGTGTAATATTTCTGATTATATTTTGATAAATGCTAAGCCCATGCAAATTAACAAGAAACCTAGTAAATATTTTTCTCTCCTTGAAACACCATGTTTATCGTATTGCAGAATAATATTATCATTATTTTGAGTTAATAAATAATAACTCTCCGACATCCCTCTCCCCGTTAAACTTCTTTCAGAAATAAATTAACCACTTTGGGACTTTTTTTTCAGCCTATTGTTATAAGATAATCGTCATTTTTCCAAGAAAAAGAAAAAGAGTTAAATGTTTGAGGTAGGTGATTTTTTACAAAAACGGCGCTATAAAAATCATCGAATTATTATTTCATTAAATGTTAAAATACCACTTAATTTTCCACAACTTTTTGTGGCGTTGTGAATTCTGCAACTTTTGAAAGTGATGGGTGATAGATTTTATCTATTGGTTATTTTATTTTATTAGGGCAAACATAGTTATATAATATACATCTGTACAAATTAAGTTATTACCTTGTTGTTTTAAATAGTGAAGTTTCGGCTATATGAAAATGAACATATTAATATTTATAAATGAATTAAATAATATACTTTGTATTCACCACTTTAAAAAGTAAAAAAAAATAAATAAAGTAAAGTAGTACTTAGTAAAGTGGTGAATATAGAGTATATTATTTAAATCATTTATTAATAATTACGCCACAAAGTGAAAACCAATCGTTTGAACAAATTATATTAATATTAGTAAATATTAAAAAAACAAAAAAACTTTGATGTTCTAAGAAAATATGAAAGAATCTATTCTTCCAGTTTCTTAGAAACACCAAAGAAAAAAAAACATGTTTAGATAATCTTAAATCTAACAAGTTGTAAGACAAACATAATAAAAGATAGAAACACAGCACAGAAAACGAAACTGAGAAAAATAACTGAATTAACTTAGAGATGTATAACACACAGCAGGGATAGGAAATTCATAACTAACTTTACGATAACTTTAGATTAAGTAGTTATTCCAGTACTTTCGCATGCCCGTTGTAGAGGGCATTAATCTTTTTCCAATTTTCTTTTAAAAGTACTCGAGTTTTATACCGAATAACTTTGTATTTTTTTTACTATGGATTTAATTAAATTAAATGAGAGTCAACAAAAAAATATTCGTTTACAGTAGTTCCCGTACGAAATAAGTTAACCATAATGTAAAAAAAAAAACACTGTAATTTATTTAAAGTCGTCCGAAAACGAAAATCCAGCTGTCACATGGTATACCATTATAATCATGGAAGGAAGAAGTATTATCAATTTGTATTTTCTTGTATCTGTTCAGTGATTGCATTCACATGTATTTATAGGACGCTCTATTTAACAAACGAATCACGCAGGATCTTTAATGTGTTTAATACTGATTAGTACCTAGTAAGTCACAAAATAGGTAACAGCTCACACTTACTAATGATTATATGATTATTATTAATCAATATGAAGTACTTTGTTTACACCACTGTTTTTAATATATAAATATCTACATGTTTCATAAACTTACAGCAAAGCTTCCCTCATCGGGAAAAAAACAGTAGTAAAAAATAATGACAAGTATAGATTTTTTTAACAAAATAAATTATATTAATAACGATGCCAAAAAAATAATTACACAACTATCGAAGAACTTACTAATGAATTCAATATATTTTGTTTTATAAGAGCTAGAAATAAAACCTTATTGTATTTAATAGACTCAGCGTACCGTATTGTTAACAAAGCTTTATAAAATGATATGTATCAAAAGCCTAGAAAGTTTGTTTAGTTGCCAGAAGTAAAATCACCAAGCATGAAACATGACTAAAGGCCCAATTGAAGTATCACGATGTGTGGGTCATTTTAGGGCAGTGATGCACAACCTTTTTAACCGGATGGTCAATTTATCATTTTTCAATATGTTGCGGGCCGCAGGGGGTAGCGTACATATAGCTTGACAAGTTAAATTTTCAGTGTAGATTTAATAAAAAAAATTTAAAAAATTGAATACCGAAAAAAACTCCCAACCGTTCGGAACCTGTAGGAATATATATACCTAAAATATCGCATTTCATAATAACTAAAAAGTGTGTCAACACAATCCAGAGATTTTATAAAATGGAACAAAAAAATTGATTGCCTAAATTTATTATGGCAACACCAGTGATATCAAAATAAAAAATATTTTAGGTCTAAATGTGATTTTTTGTTTGATTTCCGAATCTAACGGGGTGACTGGATGAGAAAAATGACTTAACTCATATTTTGATAAGTTGTGATGCTAAATCTTTAGATGTCATGTCAAAATTTATTTATAAAAAAATAATTTGTATGTCGTGATTCGAAAAACGTTGGTAAGTTCATAAAACATTTCGTATTTTATACAATGGTTACCAATTAATGAAATCAATCATAGAACGTAAAGAAAGGGCCGCCGTCGAAAAAATGTTCATCTCTGACCGTAGAGAATAAACAAAAAATGGTGTCGATTTTAAAAAATCGGTACAAAATTGGGCTGCTGAATCAAAATATTCAAGACAGATTAGTTTGTTGTGATACTCTTTCATTTTATCATACAACAGAACGAAAACCGTTTGATCATAGCACTCGAAAATCCGAACTATTACTATTAAATGAGATATTGTCAAAAATTAAAACTCACTTCCGTTACTTCTACGTTTTCAGAACAACACTTCGTCGTGTACTCCTATAAATCGAAACCCATTAAAAATATCAAATATAGGTCTCACAAAGAAAGTCCTCAGATGAAAAATTATTGCTAAGGTTAATCCAATAAATTAATGGTTTTAATTTTTATCGCCTTTATTTAGCCAAGTGGTCCGCACGAAAGGCTCGCGGGCCGCACGAAATGGGCTCGCGAGCCGTGTATTTTACATCACTGGTTTAGGGGATGCTTACTTAGGGCAGACACAAAGGGGTAAGAATTATTATTTATGAAAATAAACAAGGGTGTGTAATAAACATAATATCTTAAAAGGGGTTGATGTGTTAGAAATTAGGGTGTGATGTATAAATTGTCAATTTGGACATGCTTACCTCTGTTAAAACAGCGCAGGACAAACCTTCCCCGAAGATCCCCAATTTTTATGATTACCAACCTAGTAACAAAAAAATTGTAAATACATAAAATATTCGTACACAAAAAAATCACTACTTAAAATATTTACTAATTATTTAAAAGAATTCATAAATTCAATTTTAGATCGACAAACTTATATGTTGAATCGATGGTGTCGTTATTATGATATTACGAACAAAAACATGTTCGGTGGTTCGGTAGTTATACCCGTAGATAGTATATTTACCTATTTATTGAGTTTATTCAAGAATGAAGAATAACATTAAAAATTAACTGTTCATTTAACGTTCAAGTCGTTCAGCACATAAATATGAAAGCTGCCCTAACCCGCCAAAGTAGTCGAGTGAAGATAAAATAGTGGATGTCGGAAACACTCAGCCCAGGGATAAGTCAGTAACGCAACACGAGTCACCGTCGATCCCTCGGGGACCACAGCGTCCATTTACTAATCCATGGAACTTGCAAACCATCCAATCATCGTAAATCGGCGTCCCTTGACACCGCCTGGGTGATATTTTAAACCGAGTGTTTACAAGGCATGAACCAAGCCTTATTTCGCACTTTATACCCAATGTTGAAAATACACTAGAGGATGTGTTATATCATATATACATCGTCATAGTGTTTAGCAACAGCTTTGAAAATATTTCCACTCGCACGCAGATGTTTTCTAAATAATTACAGCAATAGAGACTTATTTAGATGCTGATTCGATCATTTTTAGTTACACCTTTCAATTATTTTTAGTGTACTTACTTGTTATTTACAAAACTCTTCGATTTTTTTTTCATAGCGAATTTTGTATGGCTGGCCTGTAAAAGTTTATTTGAACCTAAAATATTGTTGGACCCAAGGCGCCTACTCGGCCTTTTGCACAAATTGGCCTGCTACGGAAAAACTGTTGTCAAACGATATAAAAAACATAATAGAACTACATTACTAAAAAGGTACCAAATTGTTTTAAAGAAAATTAAAGTGTCATCTTTTCTACTTTATTAGTGACTATTGCTAGCCTCATTGCTCGGCTGATATTTGTACTCATTAAGAGAGTTCTACATACAGTGCTGTGACATCCCTTACGACAATTATCTGATTCATAAAATGCGGGGAAATTTTATCAAAAGGTTCCCAAAGCATCGCATCTTATTATTATTATCTGCTTAGGATAAATACGTGCTAATCGTGCGTACATTTGTTTGAGCCTTCTTCAGGGTTATTTAAACTTATCTCACACGTTTGGGGTATAAATTAGCAATTGAATTTTCCCTCCATGAAACATTTTTCGGAAGTCTTACCTTTAACGTTTTGGCGGGGATAAATTTCTGTTTAAGAAATCGAACCGAGGAAAACGGTATCAAGATTTAAAATATTTGAATCATTTATGATTACATGGACACATAAAAAATAACACCTTGTCTCGATTTGCGTATAAATGTTTTTCTCTTGTTTTAATTAAGCGACAATAGATATATTTTTAAATTGGGCTTGTGCCGTACTACACTCTAGCAAAAGAGAACGTAGATTGTTTGGTAGAGATTTTCTACAATATTAAATTGGAAAAGTAAATACGTGACTATTCGGAACAACGTATTGGAAATGCTTCTCGAGTGAAGGCACAAAAGCAAGATAGTCTTCATCCATTTCTCCACCGTCCATGACTCGTCACTTTACTCAGGTGATACAACAGTATATAAACAAAATAAGAAAAAGAATATAGGGTGAGAGTTTAATTCATAGAGCAAAAAAAATATGTTTGATAAACTGTTGAAAATATACAGGTTGATTCATTCAGATTTATGTCGTTAGATCTTGGTGATTCATTTTTTTATTCGCCTGACGTAAGAAACAGATTTTTTTTTCGCTTTCTATAAAAATATGAAATGAAAATTTCTATAAATTTTATGCTGCTTGCATCTTCCCTTTTCACCGGAGTAATAGAAGGGTAAGCGGGTCTATCCATTAAACATTACAATAAAAAAATAAACACAGGCACATGTTTCCATTTCAATATCAAAGGAACGGAATATGTAAGCAAGTGAAATACGCGATTCCAAAAAGCGAGCTTCTCTTGAATATTTGATGAGATGTAGAATCATAATAAGAAAGCAAACCGAAAACTGCCGGGCCACGAAAACATGTTTCTCTCAATCTATATTAATAATTTGAGAAAACACATTTTAATAATGTGTTGAAAGAAATTTACATTATTATATTTCTCTCAAAAGATTTATTGAAAATTCTTTTGCACGAACACACCATAAAGCTTTTAATTTTACGGGTTCATTGTTCAACGATCCAACCGGTGTGGGAAGTAATTTTGTTTGTAATAGATATTTCAGTACTGTTTAGATAAATTCATGCGGTCGATTGTAACCCACAATCTACTTGCAAATTACGCAAGAATGTTAATGGCTCCATCGTGAGAGCCAGTATCGTAAATATCAATTATTGGTAAAACATTGCCTTTCTGTTAATACTTTCTCTAAACCTCGTACGTGTTTGTTTGTTTCTGTTATAATAAAACGTTCAAGATCTTTCAGAGTTCGATGTATTAAATAGTGTGATTTGAGAAATGTTTGCACGTGTAAGGTGAAATAGTATTTGATAACTAAGTATACATCATTCGTAATGGAGCTGTTTCGTCGATTAACAATCTAACAATGTCTGAAAGCATGTTAATACATTAACGTGGGTATTAATTCCAGTGGCGGGTGTAATTGAATGAAGAGGGGTGGAAGAATGCAGAGGGGCGGGGCGGGAGGCTAGGGGGTGAGGGGCCATGCGGCGCCTCAAAACCACCTTCCGGAGGTCCAGGACTCCCACTGGGGCAGACATGAAGACCCAGAGCAGCCTCGAGGTTCCCAAACAGGTATCCGCTCTCGTGACCAAAGGACTTCTCTCTCTCGCATGCCTATAGACATATTAACACTTCTGATACTATTCAAGCATGAGTGCGCGTGCCAACGCGATATTTCTTTCAAAATTTGAAATGGACTCCAACGAAAGTGTGGATGATGAAGAGAGGCCGTTTGGTATCCCGCAGGTGCGCTCCGCCTCGTTCGACGAGATCCAGCTCGAGGCGGCGGCCCAGCGCCAGGGGGGGCGCCAGCCGCCGCGCGCGCCCGGAGCCCCCGCGCCCAGCCTGCTTAAGGTGCCGCAGCTGGACGGGCGCCGCTCGCGCAGCTTCGACTCGGCCGGCAGTGACGACTCCGCCACGCACCTCGAAGTGCCTCGCCGCTTCCCGCGCCGCCGCTCCTCGGGCGGCAAGACGCCCCCGCCCTGCGTGCACTGCTACTACCTGGATCTCTGGCGACGGCAGCGGGCACAGGGGGGGCCGCTCGTACCGCCAGACCCCGTCTCGGGCACCGACACCACCTCCTCAGGAGAAGACGACGATGACGAGGACGACGGGTTCTCCCCGCCTCCCCCGTCTCCGTCACCCAACATCACCGTTACCTTCTCCCCGACGTTCCGGGACTTTCCGTCACCTTTGTTCGAAGGTCGTCCCCCGCTATGCAGCCCCACGTCGCCCGGGCTGCCCGTGTTCCCCCCCTCTCCCACCATCGAGCTGCCGCCGGATGAGCACCCACCCACGGCTCGCCGCCGCTCCATCTCACGGCAGGAAGCTTTCTTCGTGGAGCCCACCGGCAGCTCCCTGGAGAACGTAGCTGGCGCGGAGGGGGTCGGGTCAGGCGAGGTCCCGGTGGAGGTGGAGGTCCCGGGGGTGCCCGGGCTGCTAGTGAGGGACATCTACCTCATGGTGCCAGACCTGAAGAGAGACCGCGCGGCCTCCGTGGACTCGTGCTTCAGCAAAGTGCCCTCGGGCGGCAAGACAGAGGAGTTGCAGGCCGCGGAAGGCGGGCTGCTGGCCGTGCCCAGCTCGGGGCTGCGCTCGCGCTCCGTGGACATTGTGCTCCCCACAAGCGAGCAGGCGCGCTACAAGGCGCTGGCGCTTGCCGCCCCTGCTCCTACGCCGACTACCCCATTGCCGCCCAGCGTGATCGGAGCTCACGTCATCAGAGGGTATGCAAAACTCCGCATGCTTTATTTTTATGTTTCAACTTATGCATGTTTTAAATATGAATATTTTTTTTCGCAGTATGTATATTATTTAAGGCAATTACTTAACTGAGCAATTTTTCTCTAACTCTAAGTTATTTAGTACCACCTAATATTTAGTATATTTTCTCTCCGTGATTATAATTCTACGCATTTGTGTGTTTCAACGATTCTAAAAATTCAATGATTTTGCCAAAATTTACATTATTGCATATAATATACGAGGTGTGTTCAAAAGAAAACGTGAATTTTGAATTTTTGCGGGCTGTGTACATTCGATTATCGATTTTTTTTGTTATGTTGGTACACATATGTTAGCATTATCAGCCATTTTGGATCAGTAGTTTGTTTTTGACAACTGGAAAGGTTAGTCACATTTTTGGGTGTCCTTCGATTTTTTATTTACACCTTTTCTTTTGAACACACCTCGTATATGGTACAACATGTACCATTAACTTGTAAGTATGTAACAAAGAAGTGTAGTAAGTAATTTATTAGCGAGAGGTATGTAAACAAGAAAGAGCTATTTACAAAAAAAAACATAGAGAATTACGAAAGTAACAAATATAAAAGTACGAGAATAAAGTAATATAATCGTCATAATTTGAATACGTGTTGCAAAAAAATGATTTAACAGTTTTAGGGCTACGTTTATTTTGCAAGTCGTAAATTGCTACAGATATTCTGTTTTTTAAAAAAAAAAATTTAATTAAAAAAAGTATGTTATTCTATAAAAAATGCAATAACTTGGACAAATATCAATCAATTTGAATGATTTTTTTTAAATTATCCAAGTAAAGAATGAAATGCCACGAATATGATAGTTCTAATTAAAAAACTACACATTTCAACTACAAACATTGTACTGGACAGATGTGGTTCTGGCCACCTGTGCGCACAAAAACTGTAAATATAGGGCGCTGGTTCCAAATACGTTCAATATCTTCTGAGGATGCCTTATAGTAGTGCCATTCTTCTGGTCTCTCGCACCCAGTGCTAAAGTGAGAGCACTTTATGAGGTTGTTCTCTGCCTGATCCTGGTCCTGGCGAGCCCGAGCAGGGCCGGCTACTCCTGACTAGGTAGGTCCCAGGATCCCTCAGGCAGAGTTCAGAGGCTTGGCGAGGCAGCAGATGGAAGGTTTCAGGTAAGGCGAAGGCAAGATAAGTAAAAGACTTGTTCGGCTCTTGAATGACAACTGACTCTCCATACTAGTTGTTTTTCTATTTATTTAAAAAATATTCAACATCTGTTTAGGGGTAATTATTATTAATGGGGGGCAATTATTTTTAGGAAAGAAATGCCCGCAAAGATGATCAACAAAACTATAACACAGATGAATCCATTAAAACAAATTGTAAATCTCGCATTTGTACAGTAATAGTATCCTTTATCGAGGATACATCATCTTACTAATATTAAGAAACTCGTAAAAAAATGGAAAATAAATGATTCGATTAAATTAATGCGAACCTCTCGTATGAACAGTGATATTATTTTAGGAATGCACAGAGACCTATAAAAATATGAAAACAAAACCATAAAGCTAATGAATTGGTTAAACCAATGCGAATTCCACATGTGCACAGTGATAAGACTTCTTATCACGGCTGGGTAATCGTTTCATCTCATCTTATTAACATCTTTAAATTTGGAATGAATATGCGTCTGATACAAACATATTAAAAAATAAAATCCATATAGTCCCTTTTTACAGCGAGCGCATATGAGATTGGATCGCCTTATCTCATTTGCTTTGCTGCACACATTCATTTATTGGAACAAAGGTCTCGTCATCCGTAGTGCCGCTGTCATTTGATACATTACGATCATCCGCAATAGAACTAACTTCCGACACGGTGAAAAATATCGATTCACTTTAGGGTGTATTTATTTTAACGGGATAAACAATAAATACACTTAACAAGACACGTGCCAACCGCAATATACCACGCTCAAATTGAACACTTGCTCTCCCAAGAATGACAAAAAACACACTGAAAATTGAAGCGCTATGGCGATGCGTCGCAATTTACGTAACTGAAGCTTACAGCGCGATGGCGGTGGGCCGCACTCTAACGGTTAAATAAAATCAATTTGACAATTTTGCCGTACACTTCGATATAATGTTAATCAGGAAGTTGTCAACCCCACTCATAAGGGTGTATTATTGAACCGTTATTTTAGCCCTCTTGAATGAACTAAAAATACTTGTTTTCAAACTAAGTAATACTACACTAAGGAAGTCGGCAATAGTATTTTTACTTTTTCGGAAGTTGAGTGACGGTGGATTTCGAATTTCCTCCCGGAAATGGGTTAGAAGCGTGGGAAGGTTTTCGAAAGGTTGCAAAACGATAAGATTGAAAACTATCGAAGGTTTAACCAATCGGAAAACGGTTTGGATGCTTTCACCCAAGTGAACGTCTTGGTTAAAGAAAACAAAGGCAAATCCAATCACCGTTGTATATGACACGGTGGTTTCATTGAACTTATTAATTTTGGTGAGAAATGAGTAACTTCTGAATAATTTATTTTTTTCATATTTCACTCTCTGGATTAAAGAGATTCGAGTATTTTTAAATGTTTTACCGTGAAGATAAATATTTTCTTGGGCTTTTTGAGGAAAAAAACCTTTTTCTTGATTATAAGTGGACCTATTAAGTACGTCTATTTTTTTCCACTTACTCGTATATGGAAGAGTACAGATTTAACATACCTTTAATGGGCAGAAAGCCTCGGGTTATTTGTAAAACCACACCTATCCTTCCTTTCGTAATAATGACATGATGATTAATGAGTCTGACAAAAGCATTGGAAATAACGATGATTTGTCGTAATATTCCTTTATTATGTTAGTGACGATAAACCTTAAAAGAATAGTCGTCTCTCCGGCGGCATTAGGCCTCGGCTCCGCTTCCGCCGGAACTATCGCGAACCTTCTGCCGCGGAGGCTTTCAGCTTTCAGGCGGTAATCATCGACGCCAAGCCCAAATCCGGAACTGCTTGATACGCTTCATCCACGAAGACTGTAGAAGAATAATCATCTCCGTAATTGGATTCATTTTTAACGCATAGATATTTCTACCATCGTGGCGTTTAGTTACAATATATTCATTGGTCTCATACGAATGCACTTTCCCGTTTTATCTATTAGCACCCAGAATAGATACCTTTGATTTGTTGTAAATTGATTTATATTTTCTCAGGAACAGTAAATATACTCGTAAGTTGAAAAATTAACTTTTATCAAAGCACTCTTCCATGTTCAGTAGTAGAAAATTGCTTTCATTCGACGAACGGACGTTGGAACAATTTACATTCTCTAGTTATCTAGCTCGAAAACTGCCTTCACCGTCCATAATTAGATACATGACTCTGCATAATGTGGCAATTTTTACCTAATTTCCATTAGATTAGTAGGACAATAAAACTATTTAAATCCACACCCTGAAGTTAGATGGACAAGCCTGTATATGGTGGCAGTGTTAATAAGGCAATAGTGTTAGCTAGCACGAAATAAATATGTCGATTTCACTTAGAGAGAAAAATTTCGCGACGAAAGTTATCAATAATTTGGGGAATTGGAAAAATACCCACTCGGTGAATAAATGCCACCCGTCAGATAGTTTTTAATTTGAGTAAACTTTATTTCACTATTTAACGCGTTTAGAACTTGCTGCGGGAAATAATATTGTTAATAGTATGTTTAAAATAATGTTTTGTAGACGACGCAACGCTTAATGCAACCAATGCAATCACAGAACTTTGAATTTTCTCAGTCATGTGTAAAGTTTGCGTGTATTTTTGAATGTGGACTTTTATTTCCTAAGAAATCATATTAAATATTTGTTGAAGTAGCCAGAGAGGTATACGTTTTATAGTATTTCATCGAGCTGTATTATTTATTATGAAACCGCCATATAAATAACCTTTGTATAATAATGATTAAGCTGCCAGCAAAGCTTTACCCCCGCAATGTTGAAACAAAGCTGTTCACAAAAACGATAATACAAGACACGTCGTTTTTTACGTTTGAATCTAAAGGCAATATATATATTTTTATCTACCTACATGCCTTCAAATTATTCGAAATAAAAATGAAATTTTAGTATGATTGTTTATCATATTCATAAATTAATAACACTTTTATAATTATACGTACTGTGCTAACCTTTAATTAAGGTATTTAGATATATAATCGGTCGTCCAGTGGGTAGGAGGCTCGTTTAGCACACGGATCGAGATAAGGTTTCATAAAACGTACTGCATTGCACACTTTTCAACAAACTTCCGTTTAAATTGACCAAAATATATCGTTATTTCCTATCGGATGTTCGATACCTACTTTTCTTCTTCTGGTACTCTCTTTTATCAGAGGTTGGGAATAATAAGACTGGTGCACTCACACGCATTCATCACGTTTCACGTAATTTCATCGCTCCGAGGCGACAGCGTTGTCCGCCAATATGTGACGTTTTATAGATAAAATTTTCATAATTTGAATTTCATATTTCCAGTTATTATCAAAATTTGTTTTTATGAGGTACTCGTAAAACCACGATGGTAGATTGAACTGTAAATTTACAGAAAACTGAATCACGTTTTATGATAGAATTGATGGCACGTCAGTTGATTGAAAATACACTCTTTTTATTCCGCTGATAATGCGGCCGTAACTCAATTAAATAATTTCACATAACCGTATCTGAATTACGAGCTGTTATGTGGAAACTAACGGGGTTGAGTTCATGAGGATATTTTTTTATTATTTGAAATTAATTGAAAATTTTATATTGGTTTGTTTTTGTTACAAATATTATTTTCAAGGTTCGTATGATGGTTGATAGTTGATAGGGTCATGCAATACCAAGCTGTCACCTAATCAGGAAGATTAGCTACAGTATTCATTGTTCGGGTAGGTGACCCCTTTAGTGATTTATAAAGAATTAGCAGTTGCTACCCGTCTTCTTATTTTATTTTTTAAACCTTTTTTACTTTGAACATTTGAAAAGTTTGGAACATGCAATAATGCGTTTTTTTTAAAAATAGTTTAATGGATATTTCAAAGGTCTATGGTATCCGATAGAATTAAAGTAGTACCCAGCAAATTGGTAGTGTAATTTTTTTTTATAAATTTCGTAGCAGATTATTTGCTTAGTGCTGCGTCGTCGTGAAATTTCAATAGCTTTTTTAGGGAAATATACGAGAATATGGAATTTTTCTATCTAATTATTCAAATAACGGGAGAAAAGATGAGGTAGGTAGTAAAATTATTATTTCTACAGAAAATAGTTGCGGTTTGACATCATGAATAAAATATAAATAAATGTAACAAACTTTGATTAGGCGTAGGTAGTTACTGCCCCGATAAAACTGCGGATATGCTTGGTATTAATTAGGTTTTGAAGATTGTTTATCTGCCTTCAATTTCACCCCATCAAAGTAAATTATCAGATAAAAGTTAATTATTGATGCCTTTGGCTTCAAAGGGGATTATATAATATTAGTATTTGTCAGCAAGTAATTTTTAGAATGCCGCTAATCACAACGAATTAACTTTTCTAGTTTTCATAGTGAAATATAGGATTCATGTGCAGGTATGTTTGGTAAAACTAGTAGTCAGACAAGAATTTTTTTATGTCTCCATTTCTTAAAAATAAAATATTATGCAGAAAAGAAAACACCCTTAAAACTCGCTTTGATAAGGGTTGGGTTTAACTCTTAATAATGTTTGTGAATAGGCTGGCACTTTGGGCTACAAATTGAGTATGCAAATAAGGTTCCTTTATGTACCTACTTTATCACCACGGGTCCTATATTTAGCTGAGCGGTCACGACTCCTAGACTTGTTAAGGTCTATTCACATTTACCAGCACCGCGCAAAGCAGAACAGTACAGTGCAGGAACGGCACAGACGCGAGTATTCACATTACACCGTGCAGCACAGCACAGATACAGCACAGCGAGTACGGCTGTCAACTGAACTGTCAGTTGAGCTCTAGCGTCCGCCACCAAGTTATGAACACGTAAGCTAACGTTACGTGTTCATACTAACTGCGCAGGTGCAGACGTCACCAGCGGCCACAAGCTCATCAAAATATTTTAGCCGACAATCTTGGCTAGTACTGGCCTGTGCATGCGCGGACGTTACGCTCACATACGCTGTAATATGAATGTGTTCATAGATAATGTAGGAATCTAACGTTGTTATGTCCGCACTGTGCTGTTCTGCACTGCGCGGTGCTGGTAGATGTAAATAGACCTTTACTCGGTGAGACGAGGTTTACGAGCCAAGATAAGACTTGGCAGGATATTGAGGTGTGGTATCCTTAATCCTCGCCTGTCGTATAATGCTCTCCCTAGTATGACTATAAATCTGATAACTTAACTACTACGAATATAGAAGCAAAACTAATGTGGGTTCAAGGTGGTTCAAGAGTATGATGGTAGATGCTATGAACATGTTTCGAGTCACGAGATCAGAATACTACTTGGCGAGTTGAATATACGAATATACTCATTAGTTTGCAGTTGATCCGTCATCATATTTTCTAATCTGATAAAAAGCTTCGGACTTCAGATTAACTAGGTTTGCAGATATCTATAGAATTAACTAAAATAAGACACGAATCTTAACGATATATATTTTTTATGTGAGTACCACACAAGAGTCCCATCTGCTCCCCCGTCAGGAGCCAGTGAGACTGGCATCCCCAATTGGGGTATGATATGAGGTTGAAGGTAGTAACGAGAGTATGGAGATGGCGAAGAGAAAGGTGGGTTAGAGGGAGGTGAAGAAGGGGAAAGTGGTATCTGTAGTATCAGACTATTCGATCTGATCACCAAACCCGGCTAAAACCATTTCAAGCAACATTTCGATTCCGAATAGTGGTCTTTCACCAGGGCAATACTGAAAGTATTTACCACTCTATAGAACGTGCCTCAAATATAAGATGTATTATTTTAAAAGAATTAATTGCGAAATAACACCACATAATCAAATTACATTAATTTGCGGACGCCAGGATTTAAACCCGCGATCTCCGGATTCGTAGTTCTTCAACCACGGAATTTATATTTTTTTTTTAGCCATTTGTCACCTAAGACTAAGAGCACGTCATTGAAAAACCAGCTAAATGGCCTAATGGAGGAATTAAAAAAATAAAAGTAATGTAAACAAAGTTATCGTTTTTTTTTTAAATCCTTTAATTGTTTTAATAATGTTAAATCTCCTTTTTCTTTTAGGTGTTAAAATTTTTTCAATTGTTTTATCTTCTAATCATTTCAATCTTTCTAATTCTTCTAACCCTTTTAGTTGTTCTAATTATTTTAATTCGTGTAAATATTTAAAAATGTATTATTAATTTTTAATATTTTAACTCTATTAATTAATTTATTTATCTTAATCCCTGTAATTATTTTAATTCGCTGAAGTAATTTAGTTCAATATTTTAGCCCTTCTAATTACTCTAACTCCTTCACTCATCTCAATTCTTCCAAACCTTTAAATTCTTATGGTTTTTTCGGTTCTCAGCCGACAACGGAGTTGTAGCGTACAAATACTGATGTCGGCTGGCACCTGACAAAGGAGTGGTAAGGGTTAGAAGAGAAGTGTAGTATTGTAACTTGTATATTAAAATACAATTAATCAATAATAAAAAAATAATAATAAAATGTTACTATGTAGGTACCTAGTAGGTACCTAATAATCGCATTTTAAAAAATATATATTTCTCGAAGCTGTTGAACTTATTCCTTTCCCGGTTGATCGCGTTTATTTGTAAACCTACATCATGAAGGTCGTACATTTTTACAGTATGTTTCTGTATGTCAAATATAACGTAACGTTTTTAGTTTTGTTGGTATTAAATCAACGAAAACTTTTAAAAGCGTATTAGTTAAACCCAGGAACAGGAACCAATTGCTTTACTTTGTCACAATTTATTTTACTGTAGAGCCTTTCGAAGGAGTCTAGCAAAATTGTTTAAGTTTGACCGTGTTTAATCAAGTTGTTACGATGAAGGTTGTTCGTGATATCTGATGTGATTCAAGTGAACAAGATTGTTTAGGAATGATTATTTGGGGTACATCCTCATGCTTACTGAAACTTCACGATTATGAACCGTCCATGAGGATTATTGCAAAGTGAATAATAATATCAATAACGTTGATTATTCTGTATTAGTCGTATGTCATACATATGGTCCGTGTGAGCGCGGATTATTAATCATTAGTCTAGGCCAGTGGTCGGCAAACTTTTTCGCCAAAGAGCCAAATTTGTACATTACAACGATTTAAAATAATTTTGACAGCCAAATCTGTTTATTCATTTAGTAAGCCTTTATTATAATTACCTACGGGTACACTGAATAAAACTTGATTTAGCACTTAATAATGATTTTATTTATTGATTGAAAATAGTATAAAAGTAAGGTATCCATAAATTTAAATCAAGACAATTACTGACAAACACTTAATGCGAACAATGTTCTTGCATCTCCTTGGAAAGTTTGAGTATGTCAGGTTTGTGTATTGTTGTTTTTAATTTTAGGCACGATTCCAGGTTCTCATCAATAAGACGACTTCTCAGTTTACTCTTGATAAAATTCATGCTTGAAAAAGATTGTTCGCATAAATATGTAGAACCAAAAAGGAAAAGAAGAGCAAACGAGAGTGTTTTCAGCTGATCATAAGAGTCATATTATTCCAGGGGTTGAACATGTCTTCCTTCTCCGGGTCTTTCAAAGCACACCACTTGTGATGTGAACTAAGTTTACATTTGTTCCCTCTCCAGTATTTCCAAATCAACATAAAGACGTTCAAATTTAGAGCTCCATAAAGCCTTGGTTTTTTTTTTAAATCCTGCAATTGTATTTCAAATTTACCAATATCAATGCCAAAAGGAGAAAATTTCAAATCCATTATCGGAGCATTAATAGGGTTTTTGACACAAGGTCGCTCTGCTGAGAAATGCTTCCCTCATATTTAAAATGGTTGTTTTGAAATAGTGTTTGTCAATGGAGGAATTATTTTCTTGGCGATGCTTCAGCAGGCTCGGAAAGTAAAAAAAATTGATGACCAAAATATATCTATTGTATGTGCAGCTGAATGGACAATAAAACAACTTTATTATTCAGGAAGGTACCTTTGAAAGGCGCCCGAGATTTACAGACAGGATAAGCTCCGACCACTGTAGACAAGAATGTTGCGCCTTCTCGTGGATTTTTGTGCCAGAGCCGCATTTAAGGGGCCAAAGAGCCGCATACGGCTCGGGAGCCGCATTTTGCCGACCACTGGTCTAGGCGAGTGTCTCGCAAACAATCGATAGACGAATACAAAACCAATAGTCGTTGAAAATGAGGAATATTGTATACTAAATAAACTTTTAGTTTTCCCGTACCCAACGGTTGTTTTTCTTGTTGTGAACAGGGTAGTGAAATTAAATAGCTGTTCTTAAAACATCGAAGAATAACAATGAACATTACTTTCCTGACCCAGAATAAGCTCAAAGCTAAATCGAAACTCACCTCTATACGCTGAAATTTCGAAAAACAAAGGGAGTTTGGAGATACGGCAATCATTTTGCCAACTCTCAAAGCCGTCACATTTGTTTCTCGACTTGTGGGACGTTTTTACAATCGTATCACGCAATATTCGAAGGCACGGAGAACACGTGGCAAACTCCAGTCAAAGGTGTCTTTAGACAAAATGAAAGAATTCTTCCCGGACGATTTACGTTTACCTTAGACAGACTGTGTTCTAGAACGGAATATATATCTCGTATAAAGCTATAATAAATTGTGCAAATCTATCTTCACTATCGGATTTGCGTTACCTTTTTTCTAGACAACTAGAGATTGAAGTTGACTCAAGACAGAAAGTAAATGAAATTCTGTGCCTCGTATCAAACGATCCACGTAATTTTACGGATGTTTCACCGGTTCGTCATCAATTTAATAAAATCCGCTTGCTAAGTTTATGTCCCTCATTTAAGTAACGAGAAGATTATGTTGCAAATGTTCGTATTTATTATTGAGGCACTTAAGTTAATTTTTGCCTTCTTCCGATCAAATGTTGTTTTAGTGACGAAAGTTTCTATTAAATAAATTACTAGGAAATTTGATGATTCTCAAATTATTGGCAAATTCATACATAAATTAACATTATGTTTCTGAGTAGGATAATTTTATTTATTAATTAATTTTTGTCATTCGGAAGGATATAGAATGTAGATAAGTGCTCGAAAATCGAGGAGAAAGTTAATTTATTGTAGTGCCTGTATTTTTATCGAATGTGTGGTCTGTTTCTAAGAGATGGTTAGCGAATTCGGAGAAAACATTATTATTAAGTGTTCTTTTACACGGATATTAACATTACGCGACGTTTTGCCTACATAGAACGCCGGGCAATCATTACATTGAAGTGAATAAATGCCTGAGTGGCCTAAACTGTCTAGGTAAAGATAAGGAAGACAGTAGTTTACTGCACAAAAATGTAACCGGCATTCGACTAGATAACTTAGAAACATTAGAAATAAGGAAAGCCAAAAACACTAATAGTAGACTCATAAATAATCAAATAAATTTAAATAAAAGTCCAATCCTTAAATTATTCCCAATAAACAAAGTACATTCTGCTGATCTCCCACCCTTGGCCCTTCACTAGCCTGTTTGTATCAATCTATAACACATGTGCATCTTAGTTCATAGTTTAGTTGTATACTGCCCTGACGAAGCTACGGTAGTAGCGAAACCCGGTCGGCTAAAGTATAAATAAAAGTGATGTAAAACAAAGTTATTGTTTTATTTTTTAAATTAATTTATTGTACTCGTATGTTTCAGTTAAAATAATAATTAGATTTCTATAGGGATAATACTTATATAGCCAATATCATTTAATAGGAAATAATGGTTTCAACCAGTGGCAGCTCGTGGCTTTGAGTGTGCTAGAGTGCTAAAATTGAAAAATACGATATTATTGATGTTGTTGTGGTCGAAAATTATTTTTATTTGTTCTAAAAAAGATTGTCAGGAATTTTCAGTTTGGCGGTGCGTTGCACGAGTTTCCTGAAAAATCTTCGTATAAATAACTGAAATTTTGATTAAAAATAAAAATCGTTTTCCGTTATGACAATCAATACTGTCGAATTGTTCAATCTTAGCGCTCTATGATACTCAAAAGTTACGAGCCGTGGTTTTTACCATTGCATTTCATTGCATACAATATAAATACCCCTTCAGCTCAGCATGGTAGTTATTCTCTGAATTAAAGTTTCTACACACAAGTGCAGCTACAATATTAGAATCACCTTGCAACAAATGGAATAAATTAACAGTAGTTTATTGCACAGCCTTTAGTTATTTTAGCCTTTGTACCACTATGGTTGTAGAGCCTTAAAAGCCTTCGTTTGTAGCAACAATGGTTTAAAACTTTATGTAGACTAAGTGTATGGGCTACGCTGTCATGAAAATATATCACCATTTTTAGAAGGCAAATTAAACATTCTACGGAAAGCAATGTTAATAATGCATAATTGTTTCGAAATAATGGTAAATATGTGTTTTCTTTCAATAAAGTATAAAGTCTAATAACAATCTAAATAACTCATTAAAATATATAAACTTCGTTAGCGTCATGGCGCAGTAATGGGATTTCAATTAATTCAATCGAGCAAAAAATATTATTCAGTAACCAAAAACTTAATAACTGCAAATGAAACAAACTTGAATAAGTTGGCGCAGAAAAGCTTTCGGCAGAATTTATACCGACTTGATTTTATGAAACAATTAATCAACTTATTTCTCGGTTCAATCGTTTCAGTTATCAATCAGGAATTATTTTTTCTAAGAGTCGGCACCGAAAATCGAAAATATTTCCATAAGACGAAAAGCGCTAAATAAGTTGTTAAGCTTTGGAAACGTCCAATAAAACTCCGCAATCAATTCGCTATTTAAACTGCGGAAGAAGCAGGTGTCTGGAACGCTTTTATTGCAGTCAAGTTGGTTAATTAATTTTCCTGAGTTTATTATGGAATTAGAAAACTCACCTAGGAATACGGCCCTTCTTCTCAAACGAAGTTAAAACCGTGCAATCGAAAGTTCTAGTTTGGAAGTCGGGGAAGATAAATGAGTGCTTTTAATCAAACTGAGGAATGACTAAACTTTTCGTCAGTCTTTTCAGAAATAAAACAGGTTGAGAGAAAATATAACGAAACTTTTGTCATTCATTCACCTTTTTTTTAATAAATCAACCCTGTTCCTATTCCCGGTTGTACTAGGCTTAGTTTTTATCCTGGATTCATTGTGTTAATTTTTTTGCAAGGGTGGCTAATGTTTTAAGATAGATTTTAATCTTGTTTTCATACATATTTACAGACGGTTTTATTATTTTTTCGTTGAATGCACAGAAGAACTAATTTTAATTGAAACGTGCCTCTTTGCAAGGAGTGGCTTCTTATGCTACCATTTGACTAGAATAATCTTGTTGATATATATACCACACAGTTCCATGTAGAGATAAATTCGCCGTAAACCGGAAACAAATGATGCCCCTAAGGGTGCGTTCGGCCTAAAATAGTACGTACGTGACAAATAAAAAGCTATCCGTAAATAAGATGCCTACGAATCCTAAACCTACGCTGAAATACCCGTCAGGTATTTTATTTAGGTCACAACAGCAACTGAGTCAGTAACGTTGAGAAAGATTAGATTCAGGTTTTTTTCACACGTTAAAAGCTATACGATGTGTTAATTAGATACTCAGTGGACATAATCACCTCAATTGCCACAGACAGATACAGTTATGTCTTGATTATTAGTGTTTGCACGATCTCAAATATGGTGACAGTCGCAACACTTTTCTTTATATTTTGGTCGCTTCATCTGAAAGCGGATTGTCTAGATAACTTTGTTCAGCTGCGTCAGCACACCTAACTTAAATGTGCAAATCAGAGGATGTGTTAATTAAATTTGTATAATAGAAAACGAACAAAAGTTGTTTTAAATTCCCCATATGGCCGTTTGAATATAGCTCTGGTGAAGTTTCACGATAATATCAATCCTCGTGAAATTCACAAACAGGGTGATTCTTTCAAAAGTGTGTCTGATTATATGAATCATATTCATTGTGTTGTGATGCCGGAAGAAGTAGGGAGTTGATGACGATGGGAAAAGTTGCCAAGTACCTGGCTTATCATTAATTCAGTGTCACTAAACAAATAATTTCTGACAAGGTTTCGATTTTGAATGGTACTTTTTCGACTGGGCGATACTGAAAGTACCTTCCACTCAAGAACAAGGAGTAAGTTCGGTTTTTCTTAAGTAACTAGCTAATCATCACGCCGTTTCCCCGCAGGGAAGGCATAGAGGACGGACAGCCTCGATCTTGTTATACACTTCCTGCTTCATTCACATTCATACGTCGTCTCATGCATTCTCTACTGTATTCCGACTTCTGATATCGCCCGATCCAAGTATTTGATTCACTTGATCGCGTCATATCTTCTACGGGCGTCCTCGGCGTCTTCTTCCATTCACATTCGCATCATATATTCTCCCTACACTATTTATTTATTCATTCGCTCTACATGCCCAACCCATCTAAGCGTCCCTTTCTAAATCTCACTCATTACGCTTACATCAGCCTTCCATTCTTTACTAATTTCAACATTTTTTACACGATCATACGTGGTTTTTCCACACATTCGCCTCAGAGTTTTTTTAAAAATTATTTTTTCTATATATGAATAAGTAAAACAACAAAAAAATTGACCGGTCAGTGGCTGAGTTGGCATCGTGTTTGGGTCTCACCCAGGCGTCGTGAGTCCAATTCTTCGGCTGGCTAAGTCCTCCATTACGACACAAACAACATCTTCCGTTTTCCGTAGGAGATTTTCAAATATTGTTACTTTATTCGTAACCTGCGAATGTTTGTATTTCTTTTAAAAAATAATGAAAAAAGAATGTAAGGGTCATTTTTAAATATTCAGTGGACAATCCTTATCCGAACTTGAAAAATTACACACAGCCAACCTTTGGTTATAAAGCAATGCACGCCACTGCTAACTACATAATATAAAAAAAAAATAAGATAAAAAGTCACGAGAAACTACTTTTTAGTAGTTCGACTAACTGGTATTTGTCATTATAATCTTATCATAAGTCTACAGTTAAGGTACCTACTTATATATCTATTTGAACAAAAAAGTTAACATATGTAGCACACTAAAATCTTTAAAACACAAATATTTCATAATAATCTAATAAAAATATTTCTACTTTTTTCTATAAAAAAATAAAACATTAATAACAACAACAAATATGTTCATATGACATTTTGATAATGCCTTTGGAAGGCGGAACAGCTGTCACGCGTAATAATAATTACCTATCAGACCTTTTTATATAAGCAAACCGTTTTTTTAATTGAATAATAATAGGTATTAATAAATATAAAAAAATTTAAATATATTTTTTTTTGTAAATAAAAATCTTAAATAAAATAATGTTTTCCAATAATCTGATACAAACAGTTTATTTCATCTAGTCAAGTGTTCGATAAATTATTTTTTTAACACAAATTTTAATTGACAGCTGGGAATCATATTCTTTGGGAATAACGTTCTTTGTCCATATTTATTAGTGTTCTTGGGAACAATTAATCCTTCATTAAAATTGAGACGAGTATTGTTGTCGTACAAGTACTCTAGTCTATTTATAATTAATACTCGTATTAATATGCTGAAATAGAAATTTGTTCCACAGAATTGCTTCTACAGAAAGAATTTTGAGACTGATAAAAACATGTAATATGATATTATGCCTTTGTTCGTATAAACTTCTTTGAGCCAATTATTTAACCAATGAATTTTCAATGATTAAACATGATTGATAAGTGTTTTACAGGCATTGACTTAGAGTTCAAAGCTGCTTGTATCTGGACACAGAAGGCGTGATGTATTTTTTTTTTCTTTATAAAAGAAAGACAAATATTCCCCGGTTACGAATAACCTGACAATATTTGAAAATCTCCTACTACCATCACATTTAGCGGAAGATGTTGCTTATGTCGTAATGGAGGACTTAGCCAGCCGAAGAATTGAACTCACGACGCCTGGGTGAGTCCCAAACGTCATGCCAACTCGGCCACTGACCGGTCCGATATTAATATCTTCTTCGGCTAATTGTTGTGACCAACGGAATACTTGAGCATACAAGCTCCTTACTTATTTGAAAACAATATGATTTTTTATATATAAAAAAAATTATCGTTCGTTTTTCTAAGGGTAGCTTTTCAGCCTTCACGGACTGTACGTCACTGGAAGGTACATAGGTAGTAGGTGTATCGGGTAAAAATTGTTTCATTATTTTTCAGAGCACGCTAGTACATGCTAATCGTCTAAAAATACCACCAGAAAACCCATTATATTCCGATCTCTTCCCTTGCGACATGGAGCGCAGCAGAGCGCGGGTACCCTGCAGAGTGCATAGTGCACAGTGTACAGGGAACAATGCAAGCTCAGTATTACGGCAACTGTAGTGGAAAATTATGCACTGGAAGTTGTAAGCCTCCGGCTTTGGGAAAATTTCAGCTAATGTTTTTTACCACCGTATGTAACTTTCGTACTGATTACGAGTATAGTGTAAAGATTCCTAACCATTGAAATAGTTAGTTGTAAACGATAAGACGCAGTTAAAACACGTTGAAAACTACCCCAAATGAAAGAACTCGGCATTGGCCATTTTAAAACTTTTTTTTTGTTACCTGCATTTACAAAAAGATAACAAACTTTATAAAAATGCAGTCAATAAATAATATGGAGAAATAAATTAATTATTCAATTTTTAAAATTGATAAAATAACAATAATAATTATAAAAAGTCAATAGATGTCTCATATAAACAAAAATCTGATATTAGTCCGAGACATTGTCGAGTGTTCGTTAAGAACTTTGTAATCATTATAAAGATAGTTGCCAAATATTGTGGGATTAAAAATGGAGAATAATATTAACAAATCGTGAATTTGAGATATGATATCGATGAAGATGGCACAAATTGAACTGGTCTCGTTAGCTAAGTTGGTTAAGCGGTTGTCCCGGATAGTCCCAGATGCGACTGAAATATTTTTATTTTCAGTCGTGCTTTCCGTTTTCATGTTTCATTTAGGTAATGTAAATATTATTTTCTACAATGATTAAAAAAAAGTTAAGTTAGAAAGTCGGTATGAATAAAAAAAAAAAATTAACAAATGGACTGTAGTTCTTGTTGACACGTTGTGTTCGCAGATTGGACTAACAAAGGCGTCGAAAAGAAAATGGCGGCACTTACCGCCTTAGCTCGGTCACGTCCTGCAAGCCCTCGTCGGCGGCTGAGTTGGCACGGAGAACTAGCGCGATCGGCGATAATATTTCAAGGTGTCGTTCAGACGTGTAAAATGTGGGTAAAACTAACATGAACGAAAATGTAGGTATCTAAAACTAACATATTTTGTATTGTGGGTAGTACGATCTAGCTCTGACATCGTTCGGGTTCTCTCTTCTTTTAAATGTATTTAGACAAATGATTAATTAATAGGTACAACACACATGTATAATGATGTATTGGTGTTTTTTTTGGATATGATATCATAGGTTGATATATTATACTGGTATTAGGTGTAGGATTCCTCCGGCGTGACTTGAGTGGTTACGATCGTCGGCTATGTCGATATGATATCGTAGGTTGATATATTATACTCGTGTTAGGTGTAGGATTCCTCCGGCGTGACTTGAGTGGTTACGATCGTCGGCTATGTCGATATGATATCGTAGGTTGATATATTATACTTGTGTTAGGTGTAGGATTCCTCCGGCGTGACTTGAGTGGTTACGATCGTCGGCTATGTCGATATGATATCGTAGGTTGATATATTATACTTGTGTTAGGTGTAGGATTCCTCCGGCGTGACTTGAGTGGTTACGATCGTCGGCTACGATCCGGAGGTAGCATAATTAATTTGTTTTATTTTCGTTAAAAATAATATTTATTATATATGCGGCACGTTCCAGAGTGGTAGATACTTTCAGTATCGCCCTGGTTTTGATCATAATTCAGAATCGAAACGTTGCTTGAAATGGCTTTAGCCGCGTTTGGTGACCAGATCTGCATAGCCAGAACTTTTCCCACCTTCCTATACTCCATCTGCTTCCCCTCCATTACATCCAGCCTTACAACATAGCATTTGGATGCCATGACGATTGCGCGCAGTTGGGACTCTTATGCGGTACTTACATAAAAAGGCGAGTTTTCGGCAGGGTGCTTTTGTATGCATTTGAAGTCAGCTTTTTGAAGACGTGGGTTTTGACTTTGACTCTGAAAAAGATTGAGTCATTGTTAATGCGGTAGTTTATTCCAAGCATTAGAACCAGATAATGCATATCGTTACATGCACACACCGAAGCTATTATTATTATTCCATTACAATAGATATCATTTGAATTACAGATTGATATAAGCACCCTTAATGGTTACATTGGATAGAAATAACCTCTTTATAAAAATGAAATCTGACATTTATACTGTAGCAGAATGGTCAGAGAAAAATAAGTTAAAATTTAATATTTAAAAAAAGTGTAATACTGATCTGTACCCGCTCCCAGAAGCCCATAGTTTTTGGGTACAGCATAAAGGGGGCGAACATTACCCCGAGTCAATAGCATTACAGATCTTGATATCCTATTCGATCCCAAATTAACGTTAACCTCCCGGACCACATATCGCGGCTCACTCCAGCTTACTAGAAACTCTCGGGGTTTATCATCAGAACATCTGAACAGTTTTATGACCCAAATGGAATTATAGCCATATTCGAAGGCATCATGAGAAGTAAGCTGGAGTACGCAAGGAGAGTATGGACTCCGCATTAAACTAAATATATAAATCCAGAAAAAAATCCTCTGTTATGCGGACGCACGGAATTTACCCGTGGTTCATGGACCATATGAATTTAATTTTTCACTTGTAGCAAACACTTTGTGCATATACATAATTATAAATTAAAATAAAATAACTTAGTTTGAATACCACCTATTATTTTTATATGTTAACCAACCGGTTTCAGTTCAGCCCGAACCTTCATCAGGGTTATACAAAAACATATTAAATCAATTACAGAGTTACAGGGGAACTTATAGGTAATTTAAAAGAGGGAGACAGAACATCAACTATGTTGGTGGGTTGGGGGTGGGGGCGAGTTGGGAGGGAGGGAGGGGCTAAAAATAGGTGTAGGAACGGGAAATATGTTTAAAATGGGACTATTTGATAAATCTAATTGTTTATTTAATAAATTGATTTTATTTACTTTTAAGGATTTTTTTTATTTCGAGAGCTTCTAAATTATTAAGACGTAGACCTATCCCATTCCTATGGAGAACCTCTATACCTGAAGACTTATTAAATGAGTGATCTTTATATATTAAATGTGTTGCAAATTCTGAAAAATCTATATTGTTTAAACATCTCAAGTGTTCAACTACCCTCGTTGCTTGGCAATCATTACATTGAAGTTTATAGATATTATATATGGATTTACTTGAAGCAACGGATATAATTGCAATACTTACATTTAATATAGTGTGTAACTTTATTGATAGCCCATTCCTCTTGGAATGCTATGGGTTATACGCACCCGAAAACTTCAGCCGTAGTCGTCGCCATGACTAGTTCAAGATACCACAAGGCAGAACAGATATTCTAGCACTGCATAGTATAACAAAAATAATGGTGCTATGAATGAAATTTCTAAAATAGTAAATATATTGAATTACTCTTAAAATAACCTTACAACTTTTTTGTACAGCTATATTCCCAAATGTTGAGAATGTCAAAATAAGAAATCTTGTACTGTAAATGGATAAGTAATTTTTTTTTTTCATAAGAAGCAATCACTTTGTTGTTTGACATTCTATTAAGTCAATGAAACACGTTATTATAAACCACGAATATATTTTATTTTCACCAACCGGTTTCGCTTAACTCAAGCTTAACTAATAACTCAGTTATTAAATTTACCCTGATGAAGCTTGAGTTAAGCGAAACCGGTTGGTGAAAATAAAATATATTCGTCGTTTATAACAACGTATTTCATTTACTTAATAGGAAAAGTAATTTGTTGTACAATAATTGATTTACAATATCTATATATTTGAATGGCACGAATATGTGTCGTACGTACACATTATGTAAATAATTTTTCATTCCGACTCAGGTATAAATTATTTAGTTGACACTAGAATCAGCTTCCTGGATTCCGCATTGCACACACGAGTGTCGTATCTTATTCTACGTCAATGCAGTATCTTGCATCGAAGGAATCCGTTTACGACATTTATTTCCGGTTATGGGGGTGTAAAATTTTCACTGCAAATTGAAGGAAATTGTCCCGTTTCATATTAAAATAAATGATGTGCTTGTGTTGCATGAGATTGGCCGTTCTGGTTAAGTGCCCTTGAAGGTATTGAAATATTTCTCCCCCCGCTTCAATACAAATAGCACTTTTATAGCGTTGAAAGTAATGAAGGAGAATCGGCACTTATTGACTCTCATTGAAGTGGTCTGTATTTATAGAATTTCAACCAGTTCAATAAAATCGATGTTTCAGAATAACAAGCCAAAACAAAGAATACTCAATGAAGAGGAAATTGCCTGATCGTGCTTCTTCTAAGAGTATTAATTAATCAAAACACGTGTACTAAAATCGAACTTTCTTAGGAAATAACTGATTTCAATATAGATAATAATAAATAAAGTAACTGAAAAATTCCGTTCTAATACAATTTCTTTATTTTTTTATATGAATACCGCACAAGAGTCCTAACTGCTCCCAATCGTCTGGAGCCAGTGAAACTATGGCATCCCCAATTGGGGAATGTTGTGAGGCTGAAGGTATTGAGGAGAGGAAGGAGAAAGGGTAGAGGAAGGTGAGGAAATACCTGGCTATTCAGATCTGGTCACCAAACACGGCTAAAAGCCATTTCAAGCAACGTTTCAATTCTGAATGGTGGTCTTTCACCAGGACGATACTGAGAGTATCTTCCACTCTGGAACGTGCGCAAATACACAAAACATTATTTTTAAATGAATTAACTGTGAAACAGCACGAATTAATTAATTAAATTTATTTGGTGATAAAGTGTACATTATATTTGAAAATGTTTTTCTTCCTCCAAATTCACTTCATGATTCGTCGAAAAAGATAAGATCTAAGTTTTTCTTTCAAGAAAATAATGGTTCACAACAACAAAAGGTTGGAAAGGTATAAACCCCATGAAAAAATTTCAAGAATTCTGTGAATGACCAAGTCTGAAATGGGGATTAGAGAAATAAAGCCGAGCCGAGGAAATAAAGACAATCCACTCCAAAAATACTCTTTACCCCAGGAATTCGGAAAAATATTTTACCTTAGCAAATATCTTATGAATAATTAAACCTAATAATCATTCTAATATCAAAGTGTTAATTTTTTTAATTATCTAATACGCGCTACAATCATAACTGCCTAGAGAAGGTGAAAGTATGTCGTCTACTATTTGAGAAATACCATAATTATGGTTAAAAATGAAGAAGGGGAAGAGACATCTGGGGAAGTACCTGGCTATTCAGATATGGCCACTCAAAACATCTAATGCATATCGAGATACTCAAGTGTCGATGCTTTAATTTATTTAGGAAAAAAACAATCGTTATAAATAAAAAGTGTAAACATAATAACAATAGCATTTTCGAGACAAATTAAGTTCCGTTAAATAAATCAATGCTGATAATAAAAAAATAAAAAAAAACATTAATACAGTTTTCGTGTTATTCATATAATCAAGTCAGTCAACATGATTATAAGAAATAACAGTTTTTTATGGATATATATTTCTTATGTTTTGAAATGATAATGTGGTTGGTTTCTACCTTAATTGATATTTATCCAGTCCTCGCGTTCCCAAACCAAACACTACGTTTTTGAAAAATGGAAAACAGTGTTTTTTAGTGCTCTCTCGTTTTCCAGAAGAAAAACTACATCCTTATATAAATATAACAGTGTATTATATAAGGATTTCTCCCTCTTACACATAATGTTTTTCTATTGCTGTCTTCCTCTAATATTTTGTTTTGTCTCTCTTTTGTAATATATCTATTTCATTCTATTGTATTTTGTACCTATATATAACCGATAACTCTGTATTAGAATTTAGTTATTACATTTACCCCGATGAAGCTTGAGTTAAGCGAAACCGGTCGGTGAAAATAAAATAAAATGTATTCGTGGTTTATAACAACGTGTTTCATTTACTTAATACAATGTCAAACCACAAAGTGATTGCTCCTTATGAAAATAAAAAAAATAATATAATTGTTTTAACGTTGACAAACTTTTAAATTTTCCCCCCACTCTCAAAATTCTCATCCTATCACTTGTTCATAACTATGGAGTATCAATCGGCTACGAAATACGTGATTTATATATTCTTAACCTACGCCAAAATACATGTGTTGAGTTTTTCTTTGGAGGCCTATTCTGGTTCTATTTAAGAAAAATCCCTATCCTTTTTCTTGGCCTTAAGTGATTTAATTATCTCAGTATTAGAAAAAAATGTAGGTGTATCAGTCATGTAATTTATTATTACTTACTTTACACGTAACGTTTATTATCATTTTTAGAATTTAAATTACTTTTATCTGACATTACGGGCTTTTGACATAGGTACTTTACAAACATCGCAATTTCGTTAATTCGGTTTATTTAATAACATTATTACGCGACAAATGACTCACTAATAATGTTTAAAGTTAATACTTACACAATATTAAGTTTTTTTGTTAAAACTATCCCAATATCGATTTTTTTAAAGAATTTCAGCTGTTGTCTGAGAGAACTGAAACCGCAGTTAAGCAAGAAATCTTTAAGCATAAGGAAAAAGATAAGAAATTTTTCATAATAATAACCAGAATAGGCCTCAGTTTAAACTGGTCAGCATTATGTACTGTCCGGAGGTTTAATAATGCTTCTCAACCTTTTAAACGACGCTTTGCACTCGGTCCCTCATTCTACTTCGTGCAACTTGTTGTATACGGTATTGATATTTAGAAAGATATAAATGATTTCTTATACGTATTTCTAAGCCACATAATGCGTTCTGTTAGTTGGTTCGCGGGATTAAAATTTTAAATTATTCCACATTATAACTAAAGCTGTCTGGAGTAACTTGCATAAATTTGACGGCGATTACAGAATAGAGTTTTCCTTAAAATTGTGTAAAAAGATGTGGGCATTACCTTTTTCTCTAGCCAGGAAAAACTAACATGAATGTATTAAAGGACAATTAGAGAGAAAAAGCTTTTTCAATTCAAATTAAGCTCGACGAAACATTTTTTTTTTCATCAAACGAATTCAGCGAATTTCTTAATGAAATATTGGAACTTCCGTTCCTTTTGTTTTTGGGAAATAATTTTTATACAGAACTCACCAACTTTGACTGAAATCATGTACCTACCTAGTGTCTAGTTGAAATATTATAATTGGAATAAAAGTCTCCAATTTCTGCGATGAATTGAATTACATTTGCATTGCAAAAACAAAATATCATGTAACTACATACCGATTGAGTAAACAGATGGTGTAAATTTTAGATAAATGTTTGCGCTGGGTGTGAAGAAGATAATATTAACAAATCTTAAATTAAATACGAAACCGAAAAAAATCACAGAAAATAAAAAGGTATTCGTCGTATCTGGGAATCGAACCCAGGACCTTTGTTCATTTTACGCCATATTCATCGATATCATACCTGAAATTCAAGACTTTCCAATATTACCCACCGTTAAATCCTTTATTATTGGCTCTATCTTTATCATGATTGAAAAGTTCTACCCCATATAATAGCAATCTAGATGTATTTTTGTTTCCTATGTTTTTTTTTGTTTCGTATTTCATTTAGACTTTTTTAGTATTACCCCTTTGAATGATTAATTATTACAATCAGGTTTATAAGCTTCAATAAGTTATTAAAAAATAAATTTAATATTAATCTTTTGAAACAGTTCAAAGGTGTTATAATATTGCGTATCGTTTAGTATGTTTAGTTGACAATGAAAGCTTAACAGGCTTTTTCAGTTTAAAACTTACAATGTTGAATTACTCGTCCGAGTAGAATTCACGTTTTCCTCAATCATTTATTTCTCCCAATTACCTTTACATCTCGATAACATTTTTTTTCAATGACTTCTCTTAGTTCGTTTTTCTCACTGGTCTGCAAATTCGTTCATTTGATCTCCGTTGAATTGTGAGGATCTCTTGACGTGGTGCGTGACTTTTCACAATGTCAATCGGAATCGATAGGGACCGATATCTAACGCTGAATGACACCATGGGTGTAGTGGGTGTAGTAGCTGCAAATGTTTAATACCTTTCCCAATTTCACTTTGTACCAAAGATTTTTGATGTTATTTCTCTTATTCCTATACAAATCTGAACAGCATTTACGAAATCAGGGGTTAAGTTTGATGAAATAATTTTTCTAACATTTTCTTTTGAATTGCTACTTGTCATTAGGTATATATTGTAAAAATATATTTTTTAATTCTTTGAATAAAATACCTGTATATTTATTCACTTACGCCTATATGTAGTATTGCAAATTTGCCATCGAGTTTAAACTTCAAACATGATCAAGTGGGGAAGCGGGGGTTTTATAGAGTGCAGGTAAATAGAAAGGATAAAGGTGAATTAAATGACATAAATACAATATGAAATTAAAACAAAATTACTGATGTTAATTTTTTTTTTATATCATGTGCTTATAAAAAAAAATATATAAGTTTAAATACATGAATGTAAACTGAAAGATCTACATAATGAAAGGTTTCGGCGAAAAAAACATTTTTCTCATGTTAACAAGTTTGCCCGACAACGATCGTGTAGGCGTTTTCGCACAATTTCTTCGACTAGGAAGAAAATACCATTGTCGAAATTTTTTTTATTTTACAGTGAATACTCCAAAAGTAATGAGGAATATAAATAATGAAAACCTTTTTTACAAATTTGGGGTTGTATTGTCTGTTATATGGTTTCACGGTCCCTGAGTGAAAGAAACGAAGGTAGGCAACAACGGCTCATGATCTCCTATTCGGCATTGAGTTAGGACCTCATGCCGGGCATTGAAAAACCTTTCACCCGGTACATTTATTATTATTTTATTTTTTTACGTGATACCGCACAAGAGTCCCAACTGCTCCTAACCGTCTGAAGCCAGTGAGACTATAGCATCCCTGATTGGGGTATGTTGTGAGACTGAAGTTATTGAGGAGGGGAAGAAGTTGGAAATAAGGAAGGCGGGGAAGTACCTGACCCTTTCAAGCAACTTTTCGATTTTAAATGGTGGTCTTTCACTAGGGCGAGACTGACAGAATCTACCACCCTGGAACGTGCTGCAAAAATACTACATATAATTTTTAAATTAAGAAATTGTGAAAGAACACAATTCAATGAAATGAAATTTACTTGTAAACGTCAGGATTTGAACCCGCAACTTCCGGATTTGTAGCAAAGGATCGTAGCCGCTCATCTACGGAAACTGTCAAATAGTATAAAAGATCGTCGTCGTCCGCCGCAGGTCAAATTATATAATTTGACGAAACGGTTCGAAGATAATATGTCCACACGTGAACTTTCGACCCGTTTAATATTTTATCACCCTGGCTCTGAGCGGGCTATGTAAATATGCTAGCGGCCCAGTTCCCGAGTACGCTCTACCTGTTAACGTGCGTTAAAGTAACTACGCCTCGCAGTCTGCATTTGAATAATGAAACTGCAAAAGAAGTGAGCGGGATTATTAACTAGCGATGTAGACAGTTTTATTTATAGATATTTTCATGCGATGTACAACGCCCGTAGAATTTTTTATTTATTTTTATTCTTAGAAAAATACTTACCCCTGACGATTCACCACTTATTCAATTAAGGCATTTTAACAAGGATGATAAATATCAGAGTTTTATTCATTTGTTGGATACATATGACATTGTGCAAATTGAGCAAATACAACATCACTAAGAGGAATGCTTGGTACTGGTGACAAGTCATTCAATGACAGGGAACCAAATAAGAAAACAATATAAACACCGTGACGATCCGAGCTAGTGGAAAGATAATTATTTCTTCATGGTTCCCGCGAATAAATATCTTAAATAGTGCTCCACATTCATTAAATATTATGTATTAAAATATAAGTGTTAATGTTAATCGTAATAAAACCTAAATTGACCTTGGACTGAATTAAATATTCCGTCCTTATATATGCACATACTAATATTTCAGATTTGAAAGACAATTCTCTACAGCGTTTATAACCATCCTACCGTTAAATTTAAAAATAGGGAATACATTGACAAATTGTTCAAATAAAACTCAAATCGTGAACAGACGCAATTAAAAAATATCATGTGTTTTTATTTGAGCCTTTATGAATGCAAAACTATAGACTTTAATGAATAATCACCGCCTGAAGTTTCCCAGTATGAGCGTGAAACATGATTACTGTAAGGGTTGTTTTTTTAACATAGCCTTCTCAGAATAAAATCAACATAGTATTCTGACTTTTGACAGTCACGAGTCACGTCCGACCCGCTTTGTCTCATGAAATATTTATGCGTGTTCATGACTGAGCCCCTTAACGCGATACTGCCACTGGTGAGACGCCCGGGTATTTAAATTAAAAACTAGGATATGCAGCTTTAATTGACGCAAATATTTCGTGCCTCGTTTCATTACGGCCAATGGGTCTCTTGGAATAATTCATACAAACTAGTTAAAGTTTACACAAAAATCACCTTGACACCTCAACTTAAGAGTGATATAAATTAAACTTAATAAGGTACTTATTACAAAGTTTTTAAGAGGAAAATTCCAGCGAAAAATATGGATACAATCTGTGTGTCTTATGTCATCACGAATATAGGTAATAAGCATAAAATTCGCTTGGCAAGCGGAGTCTAGAAATGTTTATTATAAGTGCGAAATGCGGTTTTTATTTATTTTCTAAGAAAGACAAAAACTGTTCAAGGGAATCTTTCACAAACAATCTTAGCTATAAAACAGTATTTTTTAAAACTTGTTCCTTACATGCGTTCATAATATTGTGATGAAAAAAAATATTATTCAGTAGTTTACGCTCATATTTTTTACAACCCAATGAACAATTTTATTTTAATTGTTATCAGAGGAATTTCTAGGAAAAGGTTCAATTTATTCAAACCATATTTTTTGGTGTTTGCTTCGCCTTAACTTAATGTCCAATTACTTTTAACACTTCGAATTTAAAGAATTAAGTCTTGATAGATGCTTTGTAGTAAAGTGTAATTTCTTATGTTTGCAATAGGCTTTCACGGGTGTAATTCATGAAACAAGAAGCACAATGAATTCCTATTTAAACATGATAATATTATACGCGCATTTTAGGTATTAAATTACTGGGAATATTTTTAGACTGGAATTGTAACAAAAAAAATATGTATAACAATTGCCTACAAACGAATTATTTGATTTGATCAAAAACATTAGGTTTATTACAGAAAAGTATGAAAAAGCTCTACATCAGTGTGTGTCCGCCTTGTTTGTGACATGCCCCCTTTTAAAATGATAGGGGGATATCATAATTTTATAGTTTATAAAAATTATGGCTGCCACAAATAAATAATGCATATATTCTAAACTAGCGGTTCCCGAACTTGTCGGCCACGGAAACCTAAAAATTTGCTTGAATGTTTGCAGAACCTTAGTTCCATCCCAAACATTTATTAGCGATATTGGAGATACACTTTTTTATGTGCATTTTCCGTGATAAATATGATAGAAAGACAATACAATAGTAAAACGGATATTTTGTTTTAGCGCTATCTAGTCACAGTTTCCCGAAGTCATTGGACCTATGGCAATTCCAAATGGAGAGCGTTTTGAGGTGGAATAAATTGGAATATGAATAATAATCTTCATGAAGACATGCAGGAAAGCGTTAAATTTTTCGCGGTTCTTCAATCAATCAGAATATTGCCGATTTTTATCAATTGGAAAGTTATTTTTTGTTGGAAAACCTTTTAGTATTTCTAGAAAAGGAAACTTTTAAATTACTATATCAAACGCAGTCCCCAATAAAATGCGCGAATTTTTTTCTACATTTAAAAATCATAAAATGCTGTCGTTTAATAAGCAAATATTACAGAACATGTAACGATTGTGATTTTGGACAGTTAATACAAAACGTTGAATACAGATTAAAGTTTGTATCGAAACCCATTTTATTTTGGAAAACATTTTAATCATAGCGCCCTGATATTCGATTGACCATTAACCAAGAAATACCTGATATTAATTTTACTAATGGTGATGTAACAGACGACCCCATAAAAGCATTTTGTTGAGCCGAGCAGCACCTAATTAAGGATTTTTTTTGTTTATGTACTTCTTGTCAAATTTCTTACGTTGTGTTTAATGGTGACTATTCTAATTAATTTCAATCGTTGCTCTCAATACGTCCACATACAAAACCTCTATCTTGAACATTCTAAAATCGTTTTTAGGCGATTTTTGTTGTTTAAAGTTCATCTTTTACTTTGTTTTCACCGGAAATAAGCACAACAAAGTTTTATCAATAAAAGAAAAAGAAATCGATATTTATATTCATATTTAATAATGCATTTTAACAAAAAATATCACAAAAAATTTATATTTTATGATTTGCCCATTGCCCCCCTAAACTTTCAAAGAGTATGCGCACCACGTTGAGAAACGCTTCTCTACCAATTCCTTTGTAATAAATATAATCGATCGGGTCCAAAAATAAACATTGTCGTTTCACGGAATGGGTTTTCTATGAGAGATTTTTAAGAATTTAATAAAAGGTAATTTTGCATTTAAAAGTAAGCTACTAAAAATAATGGAATTCGCTAAAATAATTTTTAAAAAACTCGGTTTGAAAGCAAAAAAATGGATTTAAATAAATAAATAGGTATAGCCAAACTCAATATTGTGCTAAATTGACAATATTTTTTAGAACATAGATATGTAATTTATGTATGCTTTGGTTTGAATGTATAAAATGTGTGTCCTTTCTTACTTGAATTTATAAAGATTACACATTTTTCTCCAATAATGAATTAATTTTCCTTTACTATAAAATATTAAATATTTACGAAATTGATATGTATATATGTTTAGATGTGCTGTTTAACTACCCATTATGCTGGTCGACAGTGCATGTTGATATTGCTTATTAATTTATTGTCTTCAAGTTTAATTTGTATAATTCTATTTTTATTTAAAGTTAAAAAATAAAATTATTTAAATATTATTATTCAATTTAAAATTTGTTTTAAATTGAATAATAAGAGTTATGATAATTTTTTTAAACTTTAAATAAATCCTTTGGTATGATGATGTTTTGTTGATCATTATTTCATAACGGGGTGTCCGGATACACTTTTGATGTAAAATATTTCCAAACACGTCTTTGGAATACAATTGAAAATATATCTACAAGTGTGATATTATTTTCAATGAACTGAAAATGAAAGAAAACTCTTTAAAAAGTTAATTAAACAGAAAACATAGAAACTTAATCCAGATATGATGAATTGAAACATGGTGATAAATACTGCCAGTCTGTCTCTTCTCTGTTCCGTGGTGAATATCTATAGCTGCTCTAATATAAGTCTTTAAATATGAGGGACTTCATAATATTTTAGCTCCGTGTATTTCGGGCCTGGTTTTGACCAGGCAAATATTTGTCGACCCTAGGTTGAATGGATCTCGCATATTTGTTCATGCTTTTAATGAGGGATGCGCGGGCTCGTCTTTTGTCAAGAGGCATTATCGGTATTACCCCGGGTCGCTGGAGTCGTTTAGTGTTTGCGGCATGAATTTAAATTTGTGATGAAAGCTTTTTGTTTGTTTGCTTATCGTTTGTACAACAAAGGGTTCATCTTGCCACAGCGAGAAAATCGTTTGCAATTTTTGAACCAGCATGAATACGACATTGGAACATAAAAGTTTTGTAAACGTATTATGCGAACATCCGGCGCATCCGACAAGTGACACAATATTAGCGTACAAATAAGCATGACCGGAATTTTATGATTATGAAGCAGATATATTAATCTGTAATACACGTGAAAGTGATAGGAGTTTCTTGAAAATCATGAATATTATCATTCATGCGGTGTTCGTTTCCACACCATCAAGCTGCCTAAATTCAGGCTTATTGAGACTTCCCTGTCCCGCAGGCTCATTATAGTGAAGCTTCTTTGGAGGTCAGCTATATTCGATCCTTGTCACATATCCTGCACGTCCAAATACAGAAAATATCACATACGAGTACATATCTTTTGCAAATACGAACATTATTTAACAGTGGTGAATTACAATTATAAACTTTGAAAATAATATTATTCTTATTTGGACTTATTCTGAATTTGGACGGGAACAGAGTGGCAACTTATCAAGTTCCTTTAACTTATAAATTCATGCCATAAAAGCAAATACTTTCCCTTAGAGTTAGGCAGTAATGCACCGATTATTATTTTTAGATTTAACGCTAACTTCAGTAAATAATATATGTAACATTTACCGTAAAACAACATACATAGATATAAAACAACTATTACAATAATATATAACACTTCAAATCATACAGGGCAACATAAACATTCAGCCGATCGTTCAATGGTACACCGGTTAGTAAAATCCTATCGAAGGTTAATTTCGCAAATGAATTAGCAAAAATCAAACAAACAAATAATGGTTACACCACACACTTAATTGATAATATTTTTAATATAAAACTTAAGCTCGTTTCAATTAACACATTTTTATTTGTTAAATCAAAAAAAAAATAATTAATTTTTAAGTATAAAACGATTTTAAACGGTTTTCGACTGCCGAACTATGCACATGAAATTAATAATAAAATTTAAAGAAATCTCATTCAATGGCGTGGAATCTTGCATAGGTATGTCCAACATTTATTCGCTTAGTGCAAACAAATTCCTTGCCCACACTAAACCAGTGTTATATACTAAGAATAACAGGTAAATTACTTTTAAAAAAACACACTAAAGATAGAAATCATGAATTAAGTAACTTAGGCATTTACAAACTATGTTATAATGACTGTCCTTCGTTCTACATAGGTAAATCACCTCGAACTGTGAATATTAGAATCACAGAACACTTGATGTTTATGTTAAATAACAATATTTTTTCACAGTTTGCCAATCATCGTATTTCCTCCGATCATATTGTCTATTTAGAATAGAGAGGTTAAAATTATTCATCGTAGTAATAAAAGAAAAAAAATTGGTTAATTTAGAAATATCAGAAACTTTAAAATGTTTAATTAATATTTCTAGTATATTAAATAATCAAGTAAATATCTCATACCTAGTCCTATTCTAGACATATTTCCAAGAAAACCTCTCCGTTATTGCTGTAAATCTCTAATTACCCCCTCCCCTTTGTCCACCTCCCACTCTAACCCTTAAATATTTAAGTATATCTGTCAGTATTTTGAATTTTAATCGTATTATGTTAGTTTTAATATTATACCGATGATGGAAAATACTTCCGAAACCGGTCGATTAATTTGTTAAAGAAAAGTGGATTGAAACAAATGCATGTGTTTATAAATTTGTTAAATTTTGTTCCAACTATACTAACCTTAACAATAGGAGCAAACTTGCGAAGAACGGCGCAAATAATGAAACTAAACGTTATGATATCGTTAATGTGGATGGAGTAAATGAAAAACGGATCATTAGTTTCAAAAGTAAATGAATAACTTGTGTCATAATTAACCACCTTCGTTAAGATTAACAAACAGGTACGTAAACCCTTTAGTTCCTAAGGGTGGTTAAGGATTCAGTATAATTAATTTAAGTTAAACATAAACAGAAGTTTAGATTCGAACAATGTTTGACTAAATCATACCAAACAAGTTCCCAGTTCTAGGTTATACCTGCTATTGAATGATCTAGTATAGTATGGTACAAGTAAAAATGACTAATTAAGAACCTGTTTTATATTTTTGATAGTAATATTTTTGGGGTCTTGATAATAATTAAACATGATTTTTATTGAGCACTTAAAGTTCAAGGTATTAAATGTTATCACAATAACGATGTGAATTATTGATATTTTCCTATTTGCCCTGAAAAATGATACAGTAGATGTTAAGTTTAATCGGGGGAACAGACTTTCCAGTTAGATTTGAGTAGCAAAGTAGGTACCAAATTTAAATTAATACAAATCCAAAATTAAACAATCATTGGAAACAACAAATTAATTAAGAGGGCGTAGTTAATAAAAGGACGTAATTTTTTGTTTTATTCAGGTTACGTTTTTAAACACGAACATGCTACTGTCTTTTGACAAAGGTTGCCCTCGATAATACGAAGCACAATAAAAAAATATATCGTCGTCAGATAATATTCCTTGTGGGGATCAGTTTACATTTACAACATGTTTTCCTGAAATCGTAAAAGCTTCAAGCCACATACAATCTAATAATTTGTACGATTCATTCTTACAAACCGATGTTTCTGTTTGTTTCAAGTGTAACGACCGCACTAGGTAAATACAAAAGGTTTTGTTATGCGGCAAGCTCCGCCACCAATGTCAGCTCATACGGCAAATATCCAATACGTTATGAAATCGAAAGCTTTGAGTTTTAACTGCTAACGAGGTATATATGATGAAACCCTTTTTTGTTTTCTCCAGTGAGGTTCGTTACTTTTTGAAACACTATATACGGGTTCATTATTTGCTGTGGCAGTTTTTTAAAGCAACATAACATATTTTTTTGTCGTTCCACCTGCTTCACTTCTTTTATAAAATATTTTGAAAGTACTGTCTGAGCGTTTCGCGGTTCATGATTCTTTAAAATGGTTAAATGAGATGTACGTACTTCGTGCAATATACAATGGCAGCACCGTTCCACAATGGAAGTCGTGACCCAAAATGGTAGAAGCGCTATTGGTTGGAGCGACCCAATTCTACTGTGCCGGGCTTCTCAGGCGAAAGAATCCATTTCAATGTTATTTTCCCGGTTGGTACTTCATCCATGAGTGAATGCTAAATTTTCCAGATATATTCCTCACTTTGTTTCAGGGATAAGGTAGTTGAAAGTTATTTAAAAAAAGAAGAATGGGAAACAAACTTTTGAAAAATCACGCGATGTAGTTTCTGTGAAAAATGAGGATAGTGAAGACAATGAAATAGAACAGCTTTTTTTTAGTAATGTACCATTAATGAAAAGCTTTTTCTACCGCTCTAACAAAAACATATTTTTTGTTGGGTAGTATTTAGATCCCCAACAATGCGATTTATTGTCAAAACACATTCAATTAGCATTCATTTTCGTAGACTTTGGTATTTAAACAATTTATTTAGAAATATTAATAACTAACTAACCATCACGCCGTTTCTCGGCAGGGGTAGGAAGAGAGGATATACTGCCACACAACTCTGTCTCGGCACACACTCCTTGTATTTTTCAATTCACATTCATATATCGTCTCGTACATACTCTTCTGTTATTCTGACTGTTGACATGACCCGACTCGAGTATTCGATTCATTTGAACGTGCCATGTCTTCCTCGGGCGTCCCCGACATCTTCTACCGTTACCTTCCGCGTTATATATTCTCTTTGCACTATTTTCTTTGTTCCTCCGCTCTACATGCTGAAACCATCTAAACCATCTAAACGATGTTTACATTTTCTTATTACGAAAAAACTATATTTATGTTTAAAAATGTTTCATGTAAAAAAAGTATGAAGCAAAATTTCACGTGTTTTTATTTAATGTTATAATTTTAAAATAATAAACATTAACACAGACATAACTACTCTACAAGAAGAAGAAATTAGAAAACACTTCCCTTTCGAAAGAAAACAAAATTGCAAAACTCATTACTACATAGACCCATGAAGATCTATCAAAAAATACCAGCCAATGTGAAAAAGGGGAAAGTGTAATTTTGAAAGTTTGATTTGTAATTCTTATTTTTCATGTAACCAATGTAAATAAATTTAAAAAAAAAATAGGTGGTTGGTGGATTCAGAAAAAAAATCATGGCTATTTAAACATCTAAGATGTTCTTTGATTCTAATATTGACATTACGTATCAACTTAATTTGTCTTACAGTCCCATTTTCGATATATTTCCGGTTTATTCAAAATTTCCTATTTCTTCTTAATCCCCCCCTCCTTCCGCGTTATTTTTTATGTGTTGTCCCATTCTGTTACATGTAAGCATATCTCTGTATCACTGATCCATTGTTTTATTTTATATTCTGTCTCCTTTTTGTACACCTCAATTATATATATATATATGCTCACTCTATGTATTTTTGTTAGTTTTATTTTTTTTCCCGACGAAGCTTGGGATAAGCGAAACCGATTGGTGATGATTTAAATATAAATTAGAGATTTAAAACAAAATATTTGTTTTATTTAATAAATATGTCAAACCACAAATTAATTAATTACACTTTACGAAAACATTTTATCATTTCTAAAACACGTTACAATAACACGACGCACTCACTTAATGATTATAATTTGACCACACAACGTATGTACTACGGTTCTAAAATTGTCTTCCTGGACACGATAGCACGTTGTTTTCGATAGATGTTACACGATTACAAATACATTAATCGCTAAACGTTTTCTTCAAACATTAACACACAATGGAAACGGGCGAGTTAAGGGTTTTTCTGAATTATTGAGGAAGATTATATTAAATTGGTGACCGTATACGTATGAACCGGCGCACTTTTTAAAAGTGATATAAAGTCATTAGAAGAAAGAAAAAAAAACTAGCCCAAAAACCAAATCTAAGCTAACATAATTGATAATTTAAAAAAAAAATTATAAAAAAGGTCAATTCGGGTCATCGGGGTAATTATTATTGTTTTCTTACTTAATATCACTTGTGCCGATTTACACGTGTATTTGCTTATCATTGAACCTGTTATATTATATGTGTAATGATAGTGTCCAAAAAAAAAATGTCGTAGATTTAATATAGGAATAATGTAAGAATAGGAAGTAAGATTTGTACAGCGCCCTTGAGGTGATTTTTCACAAAAACGGCGCTATAAAAATCATCCGATTATTATTATTATTATGGTAACACTTTTCAATATCATGTTGATTTGCTGTTTTTTTTTTAATGTTCTTTTTTTTTTTTTTTAATCTTATCACAACAAATTTATTTGTAGTTGAATCGAAATGAAAATATTTAAATTTCATTATTACCCCCGCTTTAGAAAAAGTTTAGCTTTTCTCTGATATTTTTACCCTCTGAAGTGTATATTAATATGTTAGAACGTCCCCTATTTCTTATTCTATTTTTAGCTCCTAACTGAAGCCAGTTATATTGGACCTCTTTATTCCCGTGAACGTGGCATTAGTAAGCCGTTAGGTGGGAGAATATTGTTCCCCCACGCTGGGCAGAGGAGCGTCATTCTATCAACACTCGAATACTCGGTACCTTTTTATGACTTTGCAAAATGCTGAAAAAAATCCACTGAGAGCTCTCAGAGTGCTTAGAGTTTACTCAAGCACGAAAAAATGTTTCTAGTATTTTTTTAAGCATCCAAAATTCTCCGGTTTTTGTGATATTATCAGACATTCTCTTGTTTTATTTAATGTCTCATGAATGTCTCTGTTAAAATCCAGGATATTCAACCATTCTATGTAGCCTTTTCTAATAACGTAATATACTTACACTTAAGTTCTTATTAATATTTTCTTTTTAGATTTGAACTGTCCACTAAATATAAAATATTAACATGTTTGAGTTTACGTAAAGAACACGAATTGTTTTTAACCGATCGCCATATCTCGGGTATGCGCCTTGACTGGTGATCGAAAAATACTGTAACGCCTGAAATAAATAAGAATAAATATTATAGATCATTGAACTAAAAGCGATATGACCCAGAATGGCAGATACTCTCAGTATCGCCCTGGTGAAAGACCACCATTCAGAATCGAAACGTTGATTGAAATGGTTTTAGTCGTATTTGGTAGCCAGATCTGAATAGCAAGGAATTTCCTACGATCCTCCCTCCCCATACCCTTCAGCCTCACAACTTACCCTAATTCAGTATGACATTATCTCACTGGCTCAGGTTAGCAGGGAGCAGTTGGGAGTCTTGATCAGTAATCACATTTAAAAAAAGATATGGCATGCATGCGCGCTGACTGTCGCAGGACTCGTAAGGAAGTCATTTCTAATTTTGAAACTGAAAAAACATAATAAACAGTACCGTGAGCAATAAAATAAATTTCAAATAATAAAAAAAATATTAGAAAGCAGGGAACTCACTCCCGACATCCATGCTTTATATACCATAGATTTAGTATTCATTGTACCAGTCTGAGGAAGCCCGTGATAGGGTGAAACCGGTCCGGTCGAAAATAAATAAGTGGAAAATAGTTACAAAGGTTTTTTTAATGAAAAAAATTCATTTCGTAAGGAAGTCCCTTAATAGTTCCTTCAATGTAGTCACCGCGTGTGGTTTTTCCGCGTTTTGGTAAAAAAATGCTGTTTTGTCCAATGGATATTGTTTTAAAAACATAAACAAATGAAATATTAAACAAACGTATTTAAATTTTATCAATAAGCACCCAATTAGAATACGAAACGTACTTATAATGATTTTGCAAAGTTTTAATAGACTTACGCCGCCATAATCAAAGTTAATGATGTAACGCCCATACGTTCTAACGACTATCGACATTTTTTCGTCTTTTATTTAATTTTTTAATCAATTTATATTATATTGGAACGTACAGGTTTTGATAAAAGTAAGACACGTGTCATGCTGTCGAAGGTAGACAAATACATTCCTAGGAACAGGTACTTATCCTAAATAATATAAAATCTAAAAGTTCGGTGCGTAATAAAGGCCGCAGTGCGGCTAGACCACCCACTGGGGACCGAATTACTTAGCATTATTAATTGTGCATCACCAATAAAAAAATAAAAATTATACCATATCAAGAAAAAAACATTACATGCGTTATTGTGACTAACATTATTGAACAAAACCAAAAGATATCGATATGAGTTGTTGCGAGGACACGCTAATGATAGTAAATCATGATTTAAAAACTCGTTAGTTTTGAACCGTTTTAAACTTGAAACCCTTATAAAAATAGTTATTATAATTCTGTTAATAGTTTTTGAGTGACTTTAGTAACAGGTGAAATAAACATGTTTGAAATCACCAAATTAGCAATGCATTAGCACCTGTAGCAACTGTTTTTTTGAGGGGTGGTCAAAGTTACCTCCCATCCTAAATTTGACCAATGATTAATTTACCCACTTTATGTATGTAATAGCTAGTAAATGCATATGTTTAAGACATTTTATAGATGACTTAATGTTTTGTAGGGTTCTACAATGCTATAATAGATTATTCAGCGAAATTTTATGGTAAAAAATGTAAATAAAACGGTCACATTTTTTTCATATAATAATAAACTAAATAAAATCGTAATCAATGACCGGTGGCTGTTAATGTTAACATAAAAATACTATAATTTTCAAGTAAATAATAAAATATTTCCAATAAATTATAAACACTTGTAAATAGCAGCCAAATACATGCCAGCCTACGTATTTTAGGAAATATAAAAGCATTGTATTACCGCTACTCGCTGATCTAACAAATTTTTACATGGGTTTTTTCTTCACAAAAAGAAAATATGTCACTTTTTCTACTGCCACTTTTTCTACTGCCACTTTTTCTTATAAAGGCAGGATAGTTTCTGTTATTGCAGTGGACGCACCATTTAATAGCAGATGCCCTACCTTGATTGTTGGTCGATTTGGGAGAAATGTGAGAGTAAAATCGTTTTTTTTTTACAAAGTTAAATTAGCGTGTTTTTCATAAATATTTATTTATTAACGCCCTGATGCACTTTTACATATTTTAACATTTTAGGTGGTTTTGTTTACAATACACGAAGAAAAAAAGGTTTTAAGTTAAAGAGTAACATGACACATAATATACAAGTGCATAATATAATATAATATGAGTGACACAGTGAAAAAAGCAACGTGTTTTTTATATGTCGGATGATGTAGAAATGTATGTAATAGTTAACATGAAATAGCATAGTACAGTGCATGATAAAGAAGAAGAAAAGAAGATAACCGTGTTTGGATTGTAGATAGATAAACGGCAAATGAAAAAAAAAATCAATAGCTCCTACGCGATGCTGTTACAATCGTTGATAAGTAAAAATATCGTTCATGTATCTTTTGAACATGGGTAAACATGCATTAAATATGTCTATGATGTAGGTGAATTTGTTTCCAAGTGTATGCAGGCGAGAAATGGGTGCATGTAATTGTATGTGCACATATTAGTAAAAATTTTCAGGAGAGGATGCTGAATATCTACCGGTATGAGCGGATCGTTTGACTTCTCATCACACTGTTTAGAGCAGTTAGATAGAGCTAGTTAAAAAGCGGTCACATGTATTATACAAAAAATTATATTGATGTAAATTCAAATAGTTTATATTATCCATCACTTCACGTGCTGGGTCGTCAGACATTCATTTGTAATACATATAACCATTGTCAGTAGAGTTCCATTTCAAAATGAGAAGATTGTAATCGCCGACGACAATAATCTTAGATGTTTTGACATTGTCTTCACAGAGTTTCTTGTAAGCGTGAATATCGGAGTTTGGCGGTATGAATATAGTTCCAATGATGATTTTTTCCACGGGGTAAGAATATGCATAAATAATTGCTCCAACGAGCTATTTTGTATGTTTGGTTTTTTCGCTGATAAAGTTTCCTTAGTTGCTATCAGAACTCCGCCTCCTCTCGATTTGGTACTTGATTTTGGATTTCTATATGTCTCATATATATAAATATCTTATGGTTTGTAAAGTTCTGGAGACTTTATTTCTGGGACGAGCCATGTTTTGGTAAAAATGAATATATCATGTCTGTGTAAAAGTACTGCTGTTTTAAGGTCATGTCGTTTCGTACGAAGTCCAATGTATTTTGGTAGTAGATTTTTATTTTTTCAGGGCATTTGGTCCGGCATTTTCGGCTGCTTGAGCAGCATCCATCGATGGGTTTAAGTTTTATGGGACATTTTTACTATCGATGGCTTATTATTAATAAATTTGATTGTTAGTCCGACTTCGCCTTCCAGGGTACGGTTTGCCAGGGATTGTCTGAGATCATGAAGATATTGATTTTGTAGAGGGGTTTGGTCGGAGAAAATTTTCTAGTCGGGGTTTGACAAAGGTTTTGTTTTTTCTTCGCAATATATTTAAGACTTGTGACATATCATTGATTCCTATCGTAATTCTTAGAATATTTTGTTTGAACATGTGTTTAATGACCGACGTACTCGTATACGCACGGGCGACCCACAATCAATTTGTTTATCTATTTGTGCCAATGAAAGTGATGCGTTTGGTATGAATAAACGAAGGCAGACGCCATCGCGTAAGTGTCATGATGAACAATCTTGGCGACACTAGAGTTTCATTCTAAAAACGAGTCGTAGCCCATCTCTCTTATTCTATGATCTGAGGTCTGAAAAAATATTCACATGCCCATCTAGAAAAATAATTACCTCTTTATGTGAGTCGAATAAATAACTTTAATAGTAACGTTAAAAGACAGAGAAAAAATCCTTGACCAAAAATTAACATACATAACGTCATATATCTTTGTATCTGCGTTACTCCTACGTGATATTTTCACAGTTCAATTAAATTTTCAATCTTAAAAGTATTGTATATGTAGAAAATTATTTTTAATCTAAGTTCTAAGAAATACATCATAAACAAGTTTACAATGTCTGTAAGTTCTTAAGATGATAATATAATAGATAGCTTATTTGTGTACGCAGCTGACAGAACGATAAATTTACGCTGTTTTAAAGAAATAAAATGAACAATACGTTTTTCTTTCGCGGGCTCACAAAAAAGATCTAATGCATTTGGTTACATTTTATTACGATTCATCACTTAAGACTTGACCAAATATTTTGATGGGTATATATATATCTTTGTCGATTATTCTTTGACAGCGAAGTTTTTCGTGATTTTTGATTCATCCGAAACAAAACCAAGATTTTTCTAGTTTTATCCAAAGTAATGCGATTGAACAAATTTCTTATAAATCTTTATGTGCCCCCAAAAAAATCAAATCTATAAAAATATTATTTTTTTATCTGTCCGATTTATTACTAACGTTTTTACATTAATTTGGTTTCATCGTTTGATATTGAAAATTTTGATAAGATTTTGATAGGAAAACATTTAAAAATTAGAACAAAATCTTCACAAACAAAAATTGTAATAAATGTACTTGTTATTTTTTGTTGATTTTCATAACCTTATCACGTCCACTGCAGAGTATCTATTGAATTTCAAGGTTATTTCATAATATGAATCGCCGTAAGTATCGTTGTTTCTCAGATAGTTACTCCGTTTGGAACAAATCTTCACAGCATCTCTGTTCCCCATTGCCATTGATCAGTGAAATTGAAATACAATCCCAGAATGTTAAGACAAATTTAACTAGAATTATCTATAATCTCGCCCTTGGATTAGTAGTGATCTATCAGGTTGCTTCCTATCTGGAGTTGAACTAATGGAAGACTTCATTTTAACAAATCGTCTACAGAAGATCACGAATAACCCGAGAGACTTAACGATACTAGGTGAGCAACGGGAAATAATTGCAAACTCACTCGTGAAAAACATGATAAAAAAATTCTAAAAGATTTTTCCCCTCTAGAGCTGGGACTTTATTAAAATAATTGTTTAAGTTACCCTATACCTACAAGTATGTACCCACTAATTAAAGCGGTAAAAATTCGTTTTTGGTATTAAAAAAATAATCGAAAAATCTTTTGAGTGGAAAAAATGTATTTTTATAAAATTACCCATTATTGTTCGCATTCTGATAAGATTCACGTTTACCACTGTAGTAGGTCCTTAGAGTAACAATATAAAGAGTAGGTCTGACTTGCACAACCTTTCGATGAAGTACAACCCTGTACAACCTTGGCGCAGAATTGTACAACCTTTTGATGAAGTGTGTTTATAATAAACACAGTTAGGTTTGAATAGTGCATTAAAATAAAATTAATAATATTTAATACTCTATTATATTATATAGTATTCATTTATTCCTGAAGATGATAGTATTGCTATCGAAACATGTAGAAATATTTATGTATTTTAATTAAAGTGGTGTATACAAAGTGTATTTTTAATTACATAATTAATAATGACGCCACAAAGTTATCAATCATTCGAAGAAATTATTAATAATATTTATTTACTCGAAACCCAAATTATTGAAAAACAAAACGTAAGAATGCTTTGATTATCCAACTAGGAACAATTCCCATTTAAGGATAGTCAAATTGTCATTATACAAAAAAACAGATATGAAAAAATACTATTATTGACATAGTATGAAAAAAAAGTATTCTAATTAGGTATAAAGAGATGTGAAAAATAGTATAGAAAAACAATTATGCATACCAGATAATTTAAGTATAGTATAATAATTCATACAGAATTAAGTATAAATATATAAGAAAAAAATAAGGTATGTAGTAATCCGGTATACCAAATAAATTGACCAAAGTATAATAGTTAATTACAATTACTTATAAAGAGATGAGAAAAAAACGAATATTATATTGTTTTCAATTATGTACATATGTATTAGATAGGTACTGGTTGGTGCTATGAAAAAAATGCGTTTAGAAGACATCGAAAGCAAAATAGTCGGTTTAAAGAATAATTAAGGTATATCGAATTTAATGTTATTATTAAGCTCTAAATAAAAATTAAATAAATAAAGCCATTTCAAGCAGCGTTTCAATTCTGAATGGTGGTCTTTCAGCGGGGTGATACTGGCAGTATCTTCCACCTTGGAACGTGCTGCAAATTGAAACAATGCCCATTAATTAAATTAAATTAATTTGCTCACACCAGGAAGTGAAGCCGTGTATTTTTAAATAACAACAGTTTTAATAAAAAGTAATATTATTTAATCTTATATTTATTCGAAAATAACAAATATGTAAAACTAGCTGATGTGTACCCGGCCATGCTCGGGATTTTTTTTGGAATGTTGTGAAGTTGTGAATTCTTGCTTGTCATTAGGGTGCCATAATTGATTTGACAGGGAAAGTAACTATCTCCAAATAAAGAAACATTCATTTGAATATTTCGTTTCATTCCAAACGTTTATTTTTTCAAAATATATCTATGGGCTAACCTAAATAAAACATGGCGGGTTCAATGTTTTTAAAATTAATTTTAAAACGTTACAGTAACAGTTTTACATATCGGATTTCTTTTAAACTACTTTCTGAACCTTCCCGGCACTAATAAAAACAAACTGTCCTATTTTCAGCGAAACCGGTCCAGTGATTTTCGAGAACATCGAGCACAAACAAATAAACTTACATTGATTTTTATATATACGAGTATATAGATGGAAAGATAAACTTGCTTTTTCTATCACCATCACATTTGTTTAAAAAAACGTTAATAATGTTTATGAAATGTCGATAGTCGATATTTAAACTTATTGGCGTCACATCACTAACTTTAAGTGTGGCGGCCATTATGTGACAACGATAGCGAACGTTTAGATTACGTAATCTAATTTAGTTCTAATTGGTGAAATGATATCACATTTGTTTTGAATTTTACTCTGCCGGTCATGTTTTTACAAAGTTGCACTGAACAAGACGGCATTTTGAATAAAACGAGGATAAACACCACGCTTCGATTACGAAAAAGCAACTAAGAATCGGGTTTCTTCCAAATTAAAAATGACGCCTGAAAAAGCGCCGTCAGCCGTCAGTCGGGTGCTCCTCGAGGCATATATCTCTTTATATTCCGTGGCCTTAATTTTAGGACCAAATGTTTTTCCTTTTTTCATTTCCTTGCTTAGGGTTTTTAATCCAGTAAATATCTTTTCCCTAAGAGCACATTTAATGTAACATATATTAAGTCAAGTAAATCAAACCATGAGATGGTAATAGCGGTACTAGTTGGACAGAAAAGATACAGGTCCTAGGATATTGTTATAAGCCCTAGATAGATAAAAGATTACAAAAGAATACATAATGTACATAAAAAATATGTTAAAAGGTTTTCTAAGTGTGATTTTTAGTGGAGTGCAGAGTAGTAATGAATTATATGAGAAGGTTTTACTAAAAGTGTACATATCTATTAATCAGCATGTGTTCGCTTTTGAGTAAAACGGAAGGTCAGGTTAGGGAGAGTCAAAAGTTTTGACCCTCCAATCATTGATCAGTTTACGCAGAAAGATACTCTCAGTATCGCCCTGGTGAAAGACCACCATTCAGAATTGAAACGTTGCTTGAAATGGCTTTTAGCCGTGTTTGGTGACCAGATCTGAATAGCTAGGTATTTCCCCACCTTCCTCTTTCCCTTCTCCTTCCCATACCCAATACCTTCAGCCTCACAACATTCCCCAATTGGGGATGTCTTAGTCTCACTGGCTCCAGACGGTTGGGAGCAGTTGAAAATCTTGTGCGGTTTTCACGTAAAAAAAAAAGAACGTGTTGAACAATTTTGGTCTAACAAGTATGAAAATCACCCAATGTTATGTTCTGTCTTATTCTATTTGGTATATATGAACACGCACTATGTATTTTTGATCAGTTTAATTTTGTACCCTAACGATGCTTATGGTCGGTCCAAATAAAATTAAATAAAATTTTCGTGGTTATAAACAAAGTTATTGTTTTATTTTTATTAAATATGTCTAAACACAGAGTGACTGCTTTCTATCAAAATATATAAATATCGACATGTTTCGAAAGTAAAGTACTTATTATTATCCATATTGACATTTAAGTTTAAAAAGTTGTTATCATTATGTTCTAGTGTAAATTTCATATTCTGATTGATAAGTAACAAAATTTGCTAACTATCTGAATAAATTTTAAAATTGTCATCAATATATATACCTATATCTTACTCTTCAAAACAAAATGTATCGTAATGCTTTTTGACGCCTACCGGAATAAAAAAAAAAAAACACTTTGATGAGCTGTTGGATAGCGTTGCAAATTAAAACGTGGCCCGGGATTGGTATATAGTACCCGGTATCTATGCAACCTTTGAAATTGGCGTCTAGCAGAAAGCGATACACAAATTATAACTTAAATTATTCATGCCAGTGGCGCACTATTCCAGAATATGCACGCTATGTTAAGTTAAATGTATTAAATCTCCCTACTCTTCAGTTAGGCGTTAAGTTAATGCTTAAATTTGGATCCTTAATAACTCAGCGTAACATAGTCAGGATTACAAGCAACCCCGAAAGAATGCATATTTTCGTATTTGCATATTAACACAAGAATTAAATACTCGAACATTGTTCAAACATTACTACGAATTATTGGATAAAGAAAGTTGGACATTTACACCGAAAAAACAAGGCGTATTTCCAAAATTAATTTTGTTCTCAATCGTTAGAGGGTAAAAGGTTATTCGTCATTTTTCACTGGTTAAATATCGTTTAAAATAAGCAGCGTTTAATTAGTATTAAACTCTTCTTGTGTTTTACTTTTCGGTTCCTTATCATTCCAAAGGTTACACATTTCGTAAAAATATCATAAAACATAAATGGAATCATCATCGGAAGGCGTACACCCAATGCTAGATGAAGGCCCCGAGTTGATTCCCCTGTCTCAGTTCCGTGCTTTGAACTGCCACGTGTTTCCCATTATTTTGTTTATCCCGTGAGATTTGGAGGCTCTCTTTTAGAGCTCGACTGAATGACGACATTATTCGACCGAACATCCTTCCTCTGAGCGATCTATCCTTCCTCTTGCCATTCGCTTTTTCGACTGAAGTAATTGTGCTTACCTGATTTTGCCATTTTATTGACTCGTTTATTATCCAATATCGTCAAGTGAAGGCATTCACATTTATGTCCCACGTTATGTTTATTTCAGGTAAAGAAAAGAAATAACACTTTATGTTATATATGGTTCGGGCATGTAGAGCGAATGAACGAAGAAAGGAGTGTAAGAAGAATGTATGACTCGAATGTGAATGGAAGAAGAAACCGGGCGAAGACATTTTTTTTCTACATGAATACCCCACAGGAGTTCCAACTGCTCCCAACCATCTGCAGGTCTGGTCACGGCTAAAAGCCATTTCAAGCAACGTTTTAATTCTGAATGGTGGTCTTTCTCCAGGGCGATACTGAGAGTATCTTTCACTCTGAAACATGCGCAAACATACTACATATATTTTTTAAATGAATTAATTGTGAAATAGCACAAATTAATTAAATAAAATTTTCTTGCGCACGCCGGGATTTGAACCCGCGACCTCCGGATTCGTAGTGAAGAGCCGTACCCCTCGACCACGGAGGCCGTCAAATGACATGGCACGATCAAGTGAATCAAATACTTGAGTCGGGCCATGTCAGAAGTCTCAGAATAATAGAAGAGAATGTATGAGGCATTGTATGAATGTGAATGAAGCAAGACGGGTATGCCAAGATCGAGTTGTTTAGCTGTCCGTCCTCTCTGCCTACCCCAGCCGAGAAACGGCGTGATGGTTTGTTAGTTAGTTATGTTAAAAGAGAATAAAATACAAGTTAGTTCAAAAATGCAAAAAATTATAATAACATTTTCGTCGCCTTACTTCTATTGTAAAACCTTTTAGGTCAAGTTTCGGAAATTCCTAACCAAAACGATTCAATGTGAGATTTAAAAAAAAATAACAGCCAATAATGACACCCTTTTAAAAATTAATGAATTACATTTTTAAAAGAAGAAATAAACTAATTATATTGTGAATGGATTCTCCTAATATCCGATGTTCATCATTCATTACTGAAAATACAAAAAAATTCTTTGAACTTTTATCAAAGATGTCATTTAAGATTCGCTTAAGTTTTATTATTAAAAAAAAATTCATTGCTCATCCAGCAACCATTTTAATGTTACGGTTTTATATGGTGATCCCCTTTTAACCAATTAGCTAAAATCAACACTATTTAATTATCAAATTCACATTATTATCCAATTGAAGATTTTTTACAAAACCTCAACATATAACCTTTGCTGAGAATGGCAATCAATTTTGGTCATTTATATGATTTTCACGTTTATGTGCTTCTTTTTCAAATACCCAAAAAAACAATAACTCGGGAGAACATTATACATGTCTTTTATATTGAAAATAAATCAAATACACGTTTTGAATTCTCAATATTTTTACGATGTTCATGGTTTTTTCGCGGGTTGCAGTGAATTTATCGCTCTGGGTACGAAATATGTGAGGTAAGAAAAGAAAAAGCTGAGTTATGGCCATTGAGTTAAAGTCACCAAACCGGGCCATATAATTTTTATTCGAACAGTAATCTGGAGTGAAGGAACTTCCCATAAAAAATAAATCAAAATAATAGAACTCGCTGAATGTTCAAGAAATGTGTCGTAATGTTTCTCAAATGAGCGATTTTTTTCTTAATCTCACAGTAGTTGGCTGCATTACTGCTGGAACCAAACCAACTTTTACACATTTGAACATCTGAAAACTATAAAATCTTCCGCAGTGTTTTACAAACATAAAATAAGCTCACAATCACCAAATAGACTGGTCAGTGGCTGAGTTAGCATCGCGTTTGGGTCTCACCCAGGCGTCGTGAGTTCAATTCCTCGGTTGGCTAAGACCTCCATTACGACACAAGCAATATCTTCCGCTTACTGTGATGGTAGTAAGAGATTTTTAAATACTGTCAGGTTATTCGTAACCAGGTAATATTTGTGTCTTTCTTAAAAAAAAATAATAGACAAGTCACTTTTGACACAAATTCTTTGGGTGTGGTAATACGAACAGTCTACATAACGTAAAAGTGACAATACATATTAGGTAAACTTATCTTCTTAAACGAATAGTCTGAACTAAACTCTTCACTCAGAATTAAAACATTTATTAAAAAAAATATTATCAAATTGGAAAATTATTAATCGGTAAAATTTTTTAACTCTTTTTGTTTGGCGTCGTTCATGCATTACTTAATCCTATTGTATATCTACAGGAAATGTAGTTAACTGGAAAAAATAAGTAAATAGTATAAAACATGAACCCGGTATTATATTACAGAATAGGTCAGAATATATTTTTGTTTTACCATGGACCTATAAACGCTGCTGTAAATGTACTTAATATAACACAATTATTAAATAACAAATAAATTACTTATTTCTCGTAAGTAAAGCGAATCAGCGTGGTTGATTACTTAATGCTACATTTTGGCAGAGAGCTTACGTGTACCTAAACTGAAGCGCTTAACTTGTGCCAAAGGCAATAACTAAGCCTATGATTGCCTCGAAAAGAGAAAAGTACCTATCACGAGTTATGTTATTTGTTTCATGGGACTCTGAATGATGATATCATTTTCCCGGCGCAAAGTAATATGTTTAATATTTTCAGATATTGATAATAATCTTATTCTAATGATTTTGATACCGAGAAAAGGTAAAAACCCTGTTTAAGTTTGTTATTAATTTTAGAATACTTCATCATTGAAGAAGATAATATTAACATAACCTAAATGAAACATGAAACCGAAAAAAACAACAGAAAATAAAAAGATATCATTCACATTTGGCACTCGAACCGAGGACCTTTGTCTTTACGGGACAACCGCTTTACCACTTAGCTAATGAGACTAGTTCAATTTATGCCATCTTCTTCATCGATTTCATATTCCGAATTCAAGACTTTGTCAATATCATCTTCTATTTTTTAAATCTCATATTATTTTTTTTTTCCTGTTTTTTTTTTCGGTTTCATGTTTCATTTAGGTTTCAATGAGATTTTTAAACTTCAATAGAATAATTAAAAATTAAAAAATATAGAATACTTCGTTTAGTAAGAAAAGTTAGTTTTTAATTACTTTTTTTTAAATTTGTGTGGTGAATAAAATAAACAATTAATAATACCTTAACAAAACGTTAATTCCATTTTTCCTTTTTTGATTTTATTCCTATGATTACACACAAATAAACAGTATTTATCTCAAGTAACCTACTAGGTAAGTATGCTCCTGTATAATATTACCTGCTTGTACGCGGTATCACGCTCATTGGTCAAATGCATTGTACATATAGTTTTGTATTCCAGATCGATTAACTGGTGAATTCAATTTGTCAGCCATAAATTGTATGAATACATTGTTTATAGTTAGTGATAGGATAGAGCATTGGGAAAAAATATATTTGTACAGCGCCCTTGAGGTGATTTTTCACAATAATGACGCTATACAAATTATGCAAATGTTTTCATTGTTATTGCACCACCTTACTTATTAAATTATTATGCTTCGGTTCACCGTTGGTATAGTTAAATCGTTCTTAAGCCCCGTTTAAGGCCGGTTTAACCATTCCAGCGCCGTGGTAATAAATCAAGTTTTCCACTATTTCAAGCTTACGTGTCGCGTTACATTTACACCGCGATTATAAGTAAGGGGGGATAAAAATGGTACGTTTTATTGTATCTATGGTTATGCCGGTTGTATAGAAGTGGTTATAGTACCAATTCTTTCGGGGGTAATAAATCAACGGGGTGCAAGCCTTTGAGATGCCACTTTGACACCTAATTACACGAAACTATAACTTTTATGCATCATTTTTCAAAGATGTTATTTATTTAAAAAAAACTTATTTATGAATAGATTTAATTAGTTTTGGACACAAAATCTGCTTTGTTAAAATCTGCAACCACTAGATGTGTCACCAATTGGGATGAACATTTTTCATAACAGCGTATAGAAAATTTTCGAAATGGGGAAAATTTTATAAATCATATTTTTTGTACTCTGGAACATGTGAAAAGATTCCACATCCTTTATTCACGAGAACTTCCCTTTTTGTGTCAGACGTGTTACGTTATTGCATAATAATTCATGCAATTTTTCATCACCGACATTAAAAGAGGCGTGATACAGTCATGAGTCCGTAGTATATCTTCATTACGCCAAACCTTTGTCAGCGAAATTGGCTTTTGCATTTTTTACGACAAAAAAAATTTGAGCGGGTAAATAATGGTTTCACCAGGGACCGGGCAGACATTCTCAGTTAATTTGGCTACTTTATAACTGACTCTTATCACAACGTTTTTCTTCTGGAATAGGATTTAGGGCGTGACAGTACTTTATTATATTAAAGTTTGTGGATTAGCTAGTGGGAAAACAGTGGGGAATCCGGAGGACAAATTTCACATTTTAGTGATGTCAACGGGCAAATGAGAGGTCAGAAGTAAACAGTGACGGGAATTTAAATTAACCCAACTTGTATTTTTTTTCTATCGAAGTGACATTTTGTTAGGAAGCTGTGGAAAATTTCAAAATATCGTCAACAGAAATGCAGGTCGTGGATTAAATTCACGGCATTTTTTGAGATCGTGAGTGTAATCGCGATCCGAAGTCAACGTCGTCCAATGCCTTCAAAAAATTTACGCTAGCTCTTCTCATTGTCACCCTTTTGTATGCTTTTGCATTCTAAATTATCCGATTATGGCAAAATCCTCAACTAAATCCTTAATAAACTCAATAATCAGCTCACTTCACCAGCTTCTGCCAGAACGTTTTGATGTTTTGACGCTATCTTTAATCCGTTAATAGCCGCTGCTTGTAGGTTGGAGCTCGAGTTAAGTTATATCGGACTTTATATGGCATATAGCGTTATTGAGTGACAATGATACGAAAATTTATTTCTATCCTACAAATAGCGCATATTGGCAAATAAGATATAGTAATACAAGCCCTTTAAAATGCCACATAGTACTAGATATCAAAATAAGAAAACATCAATATTTTTGTCTCGTCATGGGGGTCGATCAATGCAAGTATTCCCATCTTATAAATCAGGAGAAGATAGATTAAAATGTCGAAGAGAAAGAAGCAACACGCCATAACTTATGTGACTGAAATGAATGCAGTTTTCCAGTTACTTCGGCTATTGTAGAACTGATTTCCGTACTAATCGAATAATCATTTCTTTCCCTTTTCCATACACCACATTTTTTAAATAAATGTGTTTGTTTCCGATTCAATAATCATTAAGTATGTTTGGAAATGTTCAAACATCAGACTTCCCTCAGTCGGAATACAGAACACAAATATGCAAAGGCTTACTCCTTTCCCATTTACGGAACTGTCTGGGCTGGGAACCCGTTAGCTCGATATAACGACCAGTGTGCAGTCGGTTACCCTGCCTCCTGCAATTGAAGGGGAAGAAACTGTCTGGAAACAGTATTGATTTAGACAATAGGCTCTGCCTTAGTCTTGGTTTGGACGAAAGACACTTCAACTTGTCTATAATCTGCTCTTTGCGATTGCGTTTTCTAGCACAATTGGATCTTTTGTTCGTTTTTGAGAGTAACGATGACAAGCAACTGTTTTCTCATGTATTGCGGAGTTGACGTTCCTATTTTAAATAATGTTCAGGAAATGAGAATAAGAACCATAAGATGATTGCTCGTTTACGAATGGTTTTTAATTTGTTTTCTTTACCGCGAAGAGTTACAAGTAATTTCGATCATATTGCAATTGAGGACACCCCGAGGCTTCAAATTATCGTGGTATTTTTCCCGTTAAAATAAAACTATTGAAAATTATTACCAAAGTTCAGATTTTATCGGGAAACAACGTATTCAAAGCAACTTTTGACAAACAAATACACATATACGATGGCCGTAATACCTAATGATGGGTGCCTTTAACAAGCTCTAAGATTTTATCTAATTATTTCACTATTAACTGAATTTCCCTTACAGAAACGAACTCCATATGAAATGATTTAACAAAGTTTATATCGAATTTGATTACTTCTACATTCGATTTTGTTTCTTTGTCTGCATCCGGAAATAGAATAACCGGAACACGGATGTTCACATTTCCCTCCGAGCCGATAACTCAAAGGAAAAAGTTCTGGACTATAAAGTAACGGAAGACGAATCACATTGTCTGTAATCGTTTAGTAACTCTAATAAAAAAGAATGCGTTGTAGGAACTTCGCTAAAAGCTTTTATTTGATCATTTAAAAAAGAATATCGCATACGAGTAAGTCAATAACTGGAACATACCATCCTTTCGATATGCGTTTTTTATTCGTCTTTAATCTCCGAATTTTGACAATTAGTAGGTTTCAAGGATTAAGGATAATGTACCAGACGTAATCTGGCACACCAGCGAACTGAAGAAGCCGACTGATCCCAATCCACGGAGCGAGGCTTGGAGGGGGAGGTAGCTCTCCTACCGTTCCTTTTGCAAGTAGGAACGGTACTGACGACAACGACTTTTGTTAATCTTGTCCGAGGCAGCTGCTTATTGGGTCCAGTCCGAGGCAGTAGTCCGATGGAGGTAAGCAGTGGTCAGAGTGAAACAAGGCGAGTGGTTCAGAAGTCAGAGCGGGCGGCGGGCAGAGAGGAGTACTTATCAGGCTGGCGGTCAAATGCTAACTCCCGCAAACTAGCGTTTGCAGGCTATTTATGCGGTCCACCAAGCGCGGACCGCCGGTGCCGTGTAGATGCCCGACAAGTCGGTCTCCCTCCCACCAACTGTCCCGCTCCAACGCTTTTATTCAGTCATTTCAGTTTGAGCGGTCTGGTGCGAACAAGCTCGCCAGACCGCCCGTTACATATATTAACAAACAAAACATAAAATTCTTATACATAAATACGAAGACGAAAAATGGCCGCGTCGGAATAATCTGGGAGAAGGTACGTCCGATACAGATAAGGATTTGTAAAAATTACTTATTTACAGAAATTTTTACGAATTAATTACCAGGAAAGGTCTTCTCTCATCTAACTTTATGAAAATAGTGATGAAATTAATTAAGAAGTTTGTAGCGAGCTATCCAAGAACAGCAGCACAGAGAAAAATAATGGCGTTATTACAAACTTTCTCGCTTGAACGCCGCTGGTAACATATTACAAGGCACCTGAAAAAATTCCATTTAGCGGAATATCACCCTTGTCACGAAGACTATTGCATTAGGGTCTCCATTATAGCCATAAACGGGTCTTGAACGAGGTACATCATCGTCATAATTTAATATAACTATCATTTTCCACCCACCCACGGAGATATTTGAGGTTGTAGATTTAGGACACATTAGGACCTCTTGCGTTGAAAACAAATGGAAAGTTATTTACACAATTGGACCATTTTTTTTTACATAGATCTATATATTTTTAAATATGTTTAAATGAATGATTTTTTTTTTGGTTTACACACCTACCTATTCAGACATAATTCTGCAAGACGGAATACACTGATGTCGCGATTTTCCGGCTATATTGTTAGGTATGGGGTAATTTTGTGTGCCATGAATTCTTACATTCTATGTTTTCGGGTCGATATTTAGTCACATCATTTTTTACAACTTTATTTGTTATTTGTTTGTATAGAATAAATATTATTATTAACCATAGTAATACAAGTTTTATATTTTTAAAATGCATCGAAGATTATTCTTAAAAGTTTTCTTTGTCTATTCCGCATTAGTAACTCGGGGTTAAGCACTGACGATAAATAATGATTCTCTTATAAAATATTAAGATATAATAAAGACGTATTGTTGGTAATATATCTCATTGAAAGTAGGCTTTCCAGCTATGTGGGAAATCTGATCCCGAGAGAAAATGAGTTCTGTTTCTTCTGCTGAAGGTAAATAAAGTACAAGGAAGCACCCACGTGTATTTTCGTTCTTTTCATTTAAGATGTTTGTTATTATAATGACAATACTAAATACACAATTCACCGCGTGCTGTGAGTACAAAAAGGGGGACCTCCTAATTTTATCGAAGGTATTAAGTAATTACCGATTTATTTGTTTATATTAATTAGCGTAAATTCCTGCTATACTCGTTAACTGATTTCGTGTTGTTATTCTACCCCTCCATTGGCGATCATGATATACCCCTATAAGCCCTATATAGAAAATGCGAATAGAAACCATTAAACGATAGTATCTGAAAACGTCCCCGGCAAATGACAGTCTCGCACTGTTTGCTTTATTGCCAACTTCTTACAAAAAATAGAAGATGGACAGGAGGAGTGGAACGGCGACGAGTGAAACGACACGAATCTCTCCCCACCGCAACAAAGAACCGGAGATTCGATTTGATAAGCAAAATGATTCCACTGTAGATTTATCTACGAAGTAAAATAAATTGCCACATGTTTGTTCTGAATTCGCGTATTTGCGGTGTTTCTTTATCTAACCAACGAAATACAGGCCATTGAAACCGATTTGTTCTTAGAATCTGGCGGTTGTTTCAAATGAATTTGGTGCTTACCTTGTTTCTCACAGAATAAAACCTCCATTTTCTTCTCCAATCTCGCTATTCCAAAAATAACACTAAGAAAACAGTTTCAAAGAAATTAATTAGGGCAAACTCTTTGATGTATCCATAGAAAACACTCCCTTTGAGTAATAATTCAGAATTGATCACTTAAAGAGAAGGAGTATTTAATCGGCATCTTCAAAACAAATCATTTTTAAATGTCGGTGGTTCAAAAGTAACTTAATACAGAAGTTTATCGTAGCTAATTCCTCAAGAATTATTAAAAAAAATAGGATAAGTACAAAGGTTATACAAAAAGGGGAAAAAATAATTAAGTTAAGTTAATACATAATAGTGAATCCATATTATTGTAAAAAAATTAACATTTATATTAGGTATGCATTTATTTAGAGTGAATGAACAAAATGAGGAGTGGCTTCAATAATTTGGTATTCTTACTTTGGAAAAATGAAGACAATCTGCTGTCTTAATGTGTCTATATACAATTATTCATAGCGAGATTGAAACCACTCATTGTGTGAGCAGTATTCACATTAAAGTTCCTAATAGACGCTATTTAAAGAGCCATAAAACATTTCATCGTGAGATATTAATAAAAATATTAGCTAATCCAATGTCTCGAATGCGTAGATTGTACAATGCTACAGAATATGACGACATAGACATCTTTGCAAACTGCCTCACTTATTTTAAAAAAAAAACCACACACACATTAACCACAAATAAAAATATAGTGGTAGTGTTTAAACAAAAAATAAATAAATTCTTTCGCTTTCTCTGTACTGTATTACTGTATAAAACATTATGTTTTATTTTTCTTATTATTTATGTTAATTTATATTATTATTAAACATCTCCACCTAGTAATAACTAGACCTTAACTTACGCGTGCCGTGAAGATTTTAAACTGAAATGTTAATACTTATGTATAGTATGTATATACACCCCATTGCTATTTTTATGAATGTAATAATTGATGTTAACATTCTATAAATTCATATTTTTATTTATTTACTACCTGAAGTACCCAGCGTTGCCCGGGGTAATGAATGGTTTGGAGTAAAGTTTTGAGATTGTGATGTGTTATCCCTACCCCTACCCTTACACCGATGGGGGGTGGTTTTTTGATATCTCATATCGACAGTGACCACTTGTTCCATGTGTGCAAAATTTCATTAATCTTGGAATAAAATTGTAGATTTGTAAAAAAACAAACAAACAACGGACACCCTTCTTTATATATATATATATATATATAGGTTATTCTTGATTTTAAATAAGTGCAAAACAAATAAAAAATGTTGGAAATGTTCACAAGTATCAGAATAAAATATTAACTGAGGTATCCTGATTTATCATTGAAAAATATACACAATTTTACGAAGAATTTTTAATACGCCCAGCATTAAAATAATCATTAATTTAAATAAAAAAACATTTATGCATATTCAAAAAAAAAATAACAGAAATCGTTGTACAAAACACAATTTACAAGGTTGGATAGAATTGATTAATCATTTATGCAAAACGGTACACATTTATCAATAAAATTTTATTGCCTTATGAGGAAAGAATTTTTTTCTTTCTCGATAATGTAATAAACTCTGTATGAAGATAGCTTTTTTAATTAAATATTTAAAAAAAAACATTACACGCCATTAGGAATCTCCAAAATATTACAAAAGCACTGTTCTTTAGAATGCATGTACATTGTACAAGTACTGTAGCATAATAAGTTCTTTAGAATGAGAGATATTCCCCGCACAAATATTTTTAAAATATAATATACGTAAACACGTAGATTTGTTGCGTAGGCCTTGGGGCCAATGCGTGTATTTCTCTTCGCCAAAAAATAATCATTTCGCACTTTGCATTAGCAATCTCAGTATAATAATGGGCCAACAGATTCTTACCGTCTCCGTGTTAATGTCAACGAAGAAAACAGAACTTCAATCATCACGTAATTTACTAAATGCTCTTCTTATTAATATTTCGATTTTTAAAACTGATAATTCATGGTGGAATTCCAATGTAATAATATAATAAAACAAACATAAAACTTATTTAAACTTTTATTTTATTGTACCGTAACCGGTTTCAACTTGTTAAAGCCATCTTCAGATTGGTACAACGACTGGTAGACTAAGAATAATTTGTACCAGTCTGAAGAATACTTTAACAAGCTGAAACCGGTTACGGAAAAATTAAATAAAATTGGAAATAAGTTTTATATGTGTGTTATTATATTATTACTCTTCTTTATAAATGTATACTTAATACGATTCAACAAGTTAGATGAATATTAAAAACGGGGGGTTAAATTAATATAGCATATTAAAAATTTTGACGGCCTCCCCATGGTCGAGGAGTGAGGCTCTCGACTACCAATCTGAAGGTCGCGGGTTTAAATCCCGGCGTGCGCAAGTGATTTTTATTTAATTAATTTTTGTTGTTTGGTATATTTACGCACGTTCCAGAGTTGTAGATACACTCAGTATCGCCCTGGTGAAAAATCACCACTCAGAATTGAATCGTTGCTTGAAATGACTTTTAGCCGTGTTTTAGATCTGAAAAGCCAGGTATTTACCCACCTTCCTCTTCCCCTTCTCTTTCCCCTCCCCTCTACCATCACAACATTCCTGAATTGGGGATGCCATAGTCTTACTGGCTCCAGACGGTTGGGAGCAATTGCGACTCTTGTGCGGTTTTCACATTAAACAAAAGTTACCTAACTGCTTACAACAGTTACAAAGGAAAAGTCATTATAATTTTACGTTTACTTTAGTTTTTTTTAACTTTAGTCTGTACTACGTTTACGAGAATAGCATTTTCTAAAACGATTGAATAAATAATGCACAACGGAGATCCTTTACAAGTACGAGTAATTCGCAAATTTAATCATTAAAACTTAGTCTAAAATTACCTTCATAAAATTAATAAGAAATTAATAATTAAAAAACTTGTTTAGATCACTGTTTAATATATAAATATCAACATGATTCGGAAGCGAAGATTCCCTCATCGGGTACATTAAATTTATTTCTTATTAATTTTATTAATAATACCGTATTATCATTGTCATTAATGAGCCACAAAATAAAATAATAAAATCGCATTATTTACGTAATAATGGAATTGATTGGTGACGAGATTACCGCGAGGGTGTACAGTAGGGTTGGACAGTTACATGAATCGTTCTAACCTCCAGGAAACTTGCAAACTACGCTTGTAAAATAATGGACATTCGTATGTACTTCACAAAGCATTACTTTCTTTTACGGCAATAATTGGTTTGTTTTGAAAAAGATTCCTTCTCGCACATAACTTGTTCACTTGTAGAGATGTATGTATATACAAAACATCCACCGAAAGTAAAACAGTTAAAACAAATTTAATCGATTAAGAATCCTTGTATTTATATAGTTTTATATTTTTAGTAGGTATTTTCAAATTCTGTCAAAATTATGAAAGATTCTCATAATCTGAAAGATTTCGATTGAACTGAAAACACTTTTACAATTTATTTGTTTTACCAAAAACACGATGTTACAAAATAATTCGGAATAGTATAATAAATTAAAATTCTTTGTTCCACTACGAGTAATTTATTTATCATTAGCGGAATCTGTTATAAGGTATGGCATTACAGCCTGGGGACTTTTCCCGTAAAACAAACATCAATCATGATCAATCAGTACAAAATTCATTGATTAAATTATTAGCTCATAAAAGTTTATGGTAATTATATTTCGGGATATTAATAACCTATATATAATACAAATAGACTAAAGTACACTTAAAATACTCGTCTTAATTTTAATGAAGGATTAATGGTTCCTAAGCATAAAAACAAATATAGACAAAGAACTTTAGATCACATGATTCCTAGTTGTATAAATATGTTACCCGCTGAAATAAAAAAAAAAATAAAAAAAACGTATTAAAACTAAACCATTAATAAACACATTGAAAACTTGGCTAGCTGAAAGAAGCTATTTGTATTAGATATAAGGAAATATTATTTTATTTATGATTTATTGCTTTCGTTTATTTTTATTTTTTTAAATATATTTATGTAGAAATATTTATGTTTTAAGTTTGTTACATATGTTTTTTTTATTTCATTTTTTTTTTAATGTTTTTATCATACATATTTTGTAACCTAGTCTGTAAATTTTAAGTTTTAAATAACAAGCTCCCAGTTAGACAAACTACATAATAGTAGTTTATCGGGAATTTTTGCAATATATATATATATTTTTTTTTAATAATTTTTTTTTTAAATTAAATTTAAAAAAAAGGATTTAGTTCAGGGATGTTTTTGATGCATCAGAAATAATTAGATTATTATTACGATTGGTTTATTATAAAGAGTGACAGTGATAGTGCTGCACGAAGGTGTGGTCCGTTTACAATACATTATATTTATTTTAATAACATGTATAACTCGCGGTACGATTCGGAGTACAAAGTTCCTGTGTATTTCTGTGTTTTGTTTGCTGAGTTAGGACTGTGCAAGTTCTACAAAAAACTTTAAATGATTGACACTTACTCGTACTTTACCACGCTTTAATTCCATTCAAAAACTCTTATTCCTTGTTTCTCTTGTTCTGAAAACGGTTGGGTCATTGTTAAATTTTCCAGTATATTTTCTTCAGTGCAACCATGTCAGATTTATTAAATCCACAATCTCAGTGCAACCTTTTCATGCGAGATATGTTTTACATATTTAGAGAGAAAAATGCTTTTTACGTTATTTTCCATAGAAAACATTGGATTATGCGACAACGGTGTTTTGCGTCGCATTGCGCTGGAAGCAGCCCACAGCTGGCGCAATAAAAAAAAACAGTTTTGTTGCACACAACCAGTACACGGGGGATGGAATATCGAATTAAATAATATATGGAGATTTATGTGCACATTTCAGATGACTGCCTCCACAAACACCCACGTCTCCGGTACAGCTTTGCTAATCCCATGCATGAGATTCATTATATTCCTTTGCCATATCGGATATAAATTCATCGCTGCAAACTGAAAGAATGTTTAAAGGAATCGCAGAACTGAAAAACCTTTTCATAAATATATTTAAAATGCTGCCCTTTGAATAATGTCAATTGAAATTCATGTGTTATTTGAGGAGACAAAGGCCGATAAAGTGTTACATAATAATACAACATTAAAAGCTCTTTACAAAAGATGTCGTCTGTCTATAAACACTAGTTCTTTAAAAAAAATATTGGAATGGCCTCGGAATAAAACATGAACGCTTCCTAAGAGGAAAACATTGTGTGAAGTTATTTATTTCAAGGGTTTTCAATCACATGTGATTACTAAGTTTCAGTTGTTTTTAACAAAATCATGTAACGATATTGTTTGAGTAACTGTATGGAGCTAGCGTTAATTATAAGTAAATATTGATTAAACAACAGTTCAATCAGATTCCCGGTACCAACATCTTTCTTCAACAAACAGCTTTGTTGTGTGTGTTCTAAACCTGTCACAATATTATTCAGATTACAATACAACCCAAGTTACAGCATCGAGAACCCTAAACACCTACATATTGTAATATTGGGTAATAGAAGGATACCACATTGCTCAAATTTAATGCTGTCACTAGAGATCGTTGATGTTGATGACATATTGTAACGGAAAATAATCAATACATTCAATACACTAACTAAGTAACCACCGTGCCATTTCTTCGAACGAATAGGCATAGTGGATGAACCTCCGCAAAATTCTGTCTTGTCTGTACACTCATTGTTTCATTATCTATCGTACATACTATGTTATATCGACTCTCGATATGACCTGAGTGTTTGATTCACTCGATCACTTCCTCTATTCACCTGGGAGTCAAATATTTTCTTGATACCCATTTCTCCATCCATCCGCCTTACGTGTATAAACCAACTAAGCATCCCCTTCTTAACCATGCTCAATACGCCTGAGTACTGAAATAATATGAGTTACTAATACGTACATGCATAATACGGCCGCTCAAGCTTTTACATATTTCTTCTCGTATTATTTATCAGTCATATTTTCATACTTGTCGAAGCTTAAAGCTGATCGTTTTGAGACCATGACGTTCGTATGTATGTATGCTGAGATCGATGATGTATCAATAAGCCGAGAAGCATCTGCTTCATCTCGTTTCCGTCTCCAATCTGATTCCTCAAAGGCTGTCGGGCCGCATCTGTTGTCGGCAACCTTATTTTTCTCAAGGCTTAACGTACGCTGCGGTCCCAATATGTTAGATGTTTTGTTTCCATTTTATGCAAGTTAGAATATTTTTAGTAGAAATGATGCATTTCGTATTGAATGTTAGGTGGAATGTGATGATTTCTTTATCAGGTACGAAATTAGAAACACAAGCAACTGTGACATTATTATTCAATACGGAAATGGAAAACGAGAAAGCGAATATGTACTATAACCAATAATAAAAAAAACTACAATCCGATCTACAGTAGTCACGCTATGATTTTAATTGTTCGTACAAAAAAATGAGCTCTGGAGTTACAAATTTCGCTTGCTTTTAGAATTTTTTGGTAAACGCAATTTTTAAAATTTTGAATTTATTTCCAGTTTATTTTCATTTAACTGCTCAAAATAAGACAGAATGTCATAATATTAAATTTTTTCGTTTTTCATTGGTAATATATATATGTATAGAAATCAAGATCGCGTTCAAATCAGCCTAGTAAATGAATGATTTGTCATTAATTATGAAATGAACGTAGAAATCAATATCTTAGGATTTCATTTCATTGGGGAGGTTGTTTATTCTTGTGTACCGAAGTAGTGCACAACTATTTATTGGTTTGAAATATTATATGCATATTTTTTTATTATTTAAAGAATTAATTAAATTATATATATTTATTTTTTACATGAATACAGCACAAGAGTCTCAAGTGCTCCCAACCGTCTGAAGCCAGTGAGACTATGGCATCTCCTATTGGGGGATGTTCTGAGGTTTAAGGTATTGGGGAGGGGAAGGAGAATGCGAAGAGGAAGATGAGGAAATACCTGGCTATTCAGATCTGGTCACCAAACACGAATAAAAGCCATTTCAAGCAACGTTTCAATTCTGAATGGTGGTCTTTCACCAGGGCGATACTGATAGTATCTTCCACTCTGGAACGTGCCAAATATACTGTATATTATTTTTAAATTAATTAATTGTGAAACAGCACAAATTAATTAAATAAAATTTACTAATAATAAGTAAGATTTGAACCCGCTACCTTCGGATTCGTAGTCAAGAGCCTTACCCCTCGACAATGGAGGCCGTCAAAATAAGTAATATAATATATAAATCACGATATAAATAAGTAATTAGCACATTTAAGAAGATCGCTATTTGAAAAACCCGCCCCTATATATTTCTGTTCCCTAAGTCACCAACAGTTGACTTTCTGTACCGGACGGGTCGCAAAGTCGGCGAATTACAATCGTTATCTGAGAACAATGATTCCAATTTACTTTTCGTTCGTTAAGATACTTAAATTGGGACTAATAAAACGAATTGAAATTTCAAAAATCTATATAACTTGACAATATCCCTGGATGCTCACTGCTAGCTCACATAAATAAAATATACCCGGGGCACTTGAGCCAGTGAAGGTTACGAAGGTGTTCTGTAATGTGCGAATATTTAGAGACCCCGGTGATGAGCCTTGATGCAGCACTTAAAGCAGATTGAATTTTGTTAGTTTGGTATTTAAGAAGGCTGGCATAAATGGTGTTATAGTAATCGAGACGTGAGACTATATAGGAGTTGATCAATAGTTTTGTTGCCTCTGTAGTAGTGGTGGGCGAAGCGGCTCGGTTTAGTGAGCCGGATCACTAAATCAGCTCTTTGTAAAGACAATCCACATGAAAACTGGAGGAAAAAAGCATCGTCTAAGAGCGTCTTAAGGACGTCTTTAGGAGGGCCAAGGGAGCGTGCGAGAGGGCATGGTGCGGGGGGACGCGAACCATCGTTCAAACGAGCCGGATCACCGAACGGGTACACTACAAAGAGCTGATTTAGTGATCCGGCCCACTAAACCGAGCCCCTTCGCCCACCAGTAAGATTTCTACGGACTGATTTGAGTTGTCTTAGTTGAAATAAACCGGTGCTTACAGTCGAATGTATGTATTTGAGTGTTTAGCAAAAAGTCCATATCTAAATTAACAAACACCAAAAAGTTTGACTGACGTTTTTGGAATTATATCGCCGCCTGAAACAGAAATTGGTGAATTATTTAAGAAAGTAATTAATTAAAATAATTAAATAATTAAATAATTTAAATAATTATTTAATTATTTAAATTATTTTTTTTTTAATTATTTAAATTTAAATAATTTAAAATTTTTAATTTTAAATTATTTAAATTATTTAATTTTATTTTTTTTTTATTAAATTATTTAATAATTTTAATTATTTAAAATTATTTAAAAATTATTTTTATTTTAAATTATTTAATTAAAATATTTATATATTTTAATTAAAGTGGTAAATACAAAGTATATTTTTAATTTATATAATTAATAATGCCACAAAGTTACCAAATATTTGAAGAAATTATATTTAAGAAAGGTTTGCGTTTGTTTGCGTCCGCCCATAGAAACTCGGTCTTAGAAGGATTCAGTTTAAGCTTGTTTAAAGACATCCAAAGAGTAATTGCTTCTTGACATTCAGCTACGCGATTTTTGAGACTGTATATTTCGTTTGGAGTGCAGTATAAATAGACTTGCTGATCGTCAACGTAACAGTGAGACAAGAGACCAAATGACTAGATTATTTGGGCGAAATCATTCGTGAAGAGAATGAAGAGAAGCTGGCCCAAAACGAATCATTAAGGTGCCTCCGAGGTAAGTGTTGCGAAATTAGGCAGTTTATTACCTACCTTCACGGCTTGTAGACGATTGGATTAGTAGGATGCCAGCCAATTTTTAATGTCGGAATTGAAACCAAATGTTTCTTCCAGTCTCTCAATGAGGAAGTTGTGATCGATCGTGTCATATTCGGGAGTGAGATAAGTGCTAACTTACCCGACTCTATGGCAAGAGTTAAGTCTGACATCATATGAACTAGTCCAATCTCTGTTGAGTTCCTTCTATATGTAGATTGACGATTTATGAACAATTTGTTTAAATACAAGTGACTGGTTATTTGCGCAGCGACAATTTTCTCGAGGATTTTTGATTTGAAAGGTAGATTTGAAACGGGTCGATAGTTACCTAAATTATCGGCATCCAGTTATGACTTTTTTAATATTAGTTTAACTACAACTGACTAAAGTGGTCCTGGGAAGTCACTTGTGCTGAGAGACTTATTAAAAACCTGAACCAGGAACGGGGCTAAGAAAATCAAACATTTTTATGATTGATGTTGGTATGGGGTCAAGAGACTGGATTGCTTATTTGGCGAACCTGAAATTTTTATTTTTATTCCTTCCAGCGTTGTAGGTACGACGGAAGACAGTTTTCTTTTTGAATTGACAGCGAATATATGTGGAAAGGCGTGAGATGTGGAAGCACGAACCGATTCAATTTTTTCCCGAAAAAACTTTAAGAAGGCATCATTATAAATCATTTTTATTGATAAATTGTTTAAGTAAGGTATTAAAATGGCCGTTTTCAAATATTCAATGCACAGTTCATATAAAAATAAAAATAAATTACGCAAAGCCTACTTTTGTTCACAGATTAATGCACGCCACTATTATTAATTCGAGTAAGTTTCTCGGTATTTGCAGTTATTTCATCGTGATTTTGCTATCTAATCGGCTAACAATATGGACTACCGTTTAATTTAAATAAATAATTTGTAAGAACTGCTCGTGGGCATTGTCTTGACGTATCGAACAATTTTAAATTATTGAACAAACAACAAAGCCTCGTCTTATATTTATAAATTTACTTTAATATTTCAAAATTCCAGAGCTGATGATGGAAATAACGTTGCCTATTGAAAGCAGTTGTAACCTCGAATTGAGAATTTCAAAGGTTAGATAGAAATAAAACTATGTACATTCCATATTCCTGTGTACATTCGTGCAATTATATGTGTACATTCCTGAGGAAGGTTGGGTCCAACCGAAACCGGTCGAGTGCAGAAATATATATAAATAAAATAAAGTGGCTTAAAACAAAAACATTTTTCATTTAAATTATGTCAAGCCGCAAAGTGATTGCTTCCTTCGATAAAGAAATAAAACTGTTCAACTTCCATGACGTCAGAGCTCACGATGAGTTTTCTACAACCGACACATATTTAGGTTAATTGCCATCCATAAATAGCACACAGTAAAATACGTGATTAAACTCATATTCTGACAAAGGCAACACTAATATTTATTTTTGTAGTTTACACAATAATTAAAGGAAAACCTCCAACCCCCTGTTCTAATACTATTTCAGAGTGTAGGTACTTAAAATCAACATTCACCCCTGTTCTCTGTACTTCCTTCAGCTTTATACTTCCTACTTGTTCTATCAGCTGAGGTTTACAAAGCCTCCATAAGGCATGTATTATTCATACCGGATTTTAGACCAAATTTCAGAAATCCGGCTTTTGAATTATTTATAAACATCGCTATTGTTGCCGGATTAGTGGCTGATGTTCGTTCATAATTACGTCGGAAAAATTGATTTATTTTTTTAGCTCCATTAAAAGCAAAATAATCAGTAATATATTAAATTCAATAATGGGTAGGTACACATTACACAGGTTCATTCCTAAGAAATAATATATTTGTGTATGTAAATAATTCACCACGAATTCATATTTAAATTTTCGAGGACATTTGGTCGAAAATTAATAATTTTGGGGCGAAGCGTAATTTTTTTTCAACTGTAGCCTGTTTTACACCACCGCATTTAAAATTAAGCCATTTCGAATACAATCAAGAATTAATATGTAAGGTATGCAAATAATACCGGTTCGACCGGTCAGTGGCTGAGTTGGCATCGCGTTTGGGTCTCACCCAGGCTCCGTGAGTTCAATTCCTCGGCTGGCTCCTCCATTTACGATACAAGCAACATCTTCCGCTTACTGTGATGGTAGTAGGAGATTTTCAAATATCATCAGGTTATTCGTAACCAGGGAATATATGTCTTTCTTTAAAAAAAAAAATATATATATAATAATGTAATATTAAGTAATATGATGTACAATATAAGTATTAAAATAAGTTAAAAATAATATGTATGTATGCAGTTAATTAATATAATATATATATTTAAGTTAAGAAAGTAAAATAATTATGAAAATAAAACAATAACTTTGTTTATAACCACGAGTTTTATTTAATTTATTACGACCGACCGGTTTCGCTTAACATAAGCATCTTCAGGGTATAAAAATTAAACTTTTTAATTAATTTTTATACCCTGAAGATGCTTATGTTAAGCGAAACCGGTCGGTCGTAATAAAATTAAATAAAATTCTCGTGGTTATAAACAAAGTTATTGTTTTATTTTCATTAAATATGTCTAACCACAAAGTGACTGCTTTCTATCAAAATATAAAATAATTATGTATTTCTCTTAACTTAATAAATAATTAAAATAAAAAAAACTTATCTTCTTTAGGGTTTATTTGAATACATTATGATTTACATCAGTGTTTCTCAACTTTATTTGTACCATGCCCAATGGCCCATATCAACGCTTCAAAAATTGCCACGTCTTCCAACCACCGCAAAAGAAAAAAATAGATTTCTAGGTTCAGAGTCAAGAAAATATCTATGTGAAAGTTGTATGTTTGCAAGGAGAAACTCACTCAAGTTATATAAATTACGAATAATGGATAATAATACAATTCCACAAACACGGGAATGAACTATAACGCCTTTACGCGTCGTGCTGACATTATAATGAATGGAATGGTGTGTTTTAAATAATAACTAATGATTTCTTCAAATATTTGGTAACTTTGTGGCATTATTAATTATATAAATTAAAAATATACTTTGTATTTACCACTTTAATTAAAATATATAAATATTTCTCTACATGTTTCGATAGCAATGCTATCATCTTCAGGAATAAATGAATACTAAAAAATAATTTCAAGTATAGAAAAATGATAAAAAATTTAAAAACATAATTTAAGAATATACAAAATATGAGCATAAACAAAAATGAATTAAAGTAGGTACGTAACAGATTAAAAATGTTAATGACAAAATAATTATAAAACATTGAATAATACATTTAAATTAGAAATATAAATAAAAATTATCATTATTAATATTAATATGAAAATAAATTTAAGAGATAGCTATTTTTAAAAAATATTTGATTATTTATTAAATTTAATTCGCTATTAACACTTTTCTTATTTCTAAAATTTCAAATTTATCTAATTGTAAACCAGTTGTATTTGTATGTAAAACTTTTAAACCTTTATTTATATCAAACGAATGATTGGTTTCTAAAATATGATTTGCAAATTCAGAATAGTTGTTATTATTTAAACATCTTAGGTGTTCCTTAACCCTAATACTGAAATTTCTACAAGTCTTTCCGATGTAAAAATAGTTGCAATCATTACAAATCAATTTATATACTCCCGATTTATTCAAAATATTATCTTTATTATTATTGTTGTTTTTATTGTTATTTATAATGTCTTCTAAAAACAATTGTAAAAATTAATACCTTTTCTTATTTCTTCCTAGTATTTAAATGCATCGGAAACAGGCAAATAATGTAAACCTCGAGATTCTAAAACCCATGAATATAATATAATAATAAAATAATGATCGAATTTCCTTTATCAGCTTTAGTGATGGTTAAATTTTTCTCTAAAGTAACTTTTGAAATATTAATTGCATGTTTTTTTTCTTCAATTTCTTTTTGTTTTTGTTTTGGTTTTAAAATAGAATTATTTGATTGCACATTTTTTATAATTTCACCACATTTATAATGAAAAGAATTTTCATAATTAATCAGAGCACAATTTAGATCAACAGCTAAACACTCCAATTGTTTATTATTGTTTAAAGTGTTAAGATTATGGTTAAGTCCTTTAGATAATAAATTTATTTCTTCAGCTTTAAAAATATGTTTTGTATAGTTAATCACACGATCATGAAAAGTAATTTTGTTTTTATTTTTATTATTATTACAAGAATTATCATTATTTTTTAAAATATTACATTGATTTAAATTGTTAATTTTTGATAATTTATTAAGGTTTTTAATCAAATGTTCTTTCTTATTGAAAGCTTTAATACTCGAAATAAACCTAACATGATCATCGAACAAGTCCCATTCAATAGGATGTAAATTAAAAGTTAAATCCATATGTAGCACTTTGATTAGAATTTTAATATTATTACGTTTTTTAAAGGCACTTTTTATATCTGCTTTAAGCCAAGTATTTTTTGCCATTTTAGACGAATTTGAAGTAGTTTTAAATTTCAAGTCAATGTAGTTTGGAATAATTTGACGTTTCTGGCATTCTCTTAAAAAGAATAAATTTAAACAAATGAATCTATACTTGATCATATTCTTTTTATACATTTTCGCTTTTTTAGCTGTACTTGCTTCTTTTATAATTTCTTCAAATATTTGGTAACTTTGTGGCATTATTAATTATATAAATTAAAAATATACTTTGTATTTACCACTTTAATTAAAATATATAAATATTTCTCTACATGTTTCGATAGCAATGCTATCATTTTCAGGAATAAATGAATACTAAAAAATTTAGGAAAATATTTAGTTGTCTTTCATTCCCAGTCCAAATACAAAACACGTCATAATTAATTAATATACCATTATCAAATAATAATTTTAACAAAGAATTAAATATAATTAAACAGATTGCAATAAATAATGGTTATAGTACTAAATTAATAAACAATATGTTAAACAAAAAGCTTAAAAAAAAATTTATTAAATCTTATGTATATCCACAAATAACTGATGTTAATAAACAATGGAGAAAAATATTATTTTTAAATAACAATACCGCAAATTTAATAATTAAAAACTTACCAAATACTATCCAACCAGCTTTTTATACCAATAATAAATTAAAAAAATACATTTAAATAACAAAGATAAAGATAATATTTTGAATAAATCAGGAGTATATAAATTGATTTGTAATGATTGCAACTATTTTTACATCGGAAAGACTTGTAGAAATTTCAGTATTAGAGTTAAGGAACACCTAAGGTGTTTAAATAATAACAACTATTCTGAATTTGCAAAATCATATTTTAGAAACCAATCATTCGTTTGATATAAATAAAGGTTTAAAAGTTTTACATACAAATACAACTGGTTTACAATTAGATAAATTTGAAATTTTAGAAATAAGAAAAGGTGTTAATAGCGAATTAAATTTAATAAATAATCAAATATTTTTTAAAAATAGCTATCTCTTAAATTTATTTTCATATTAATATTGATAATGATAATTTTTATTTATATTTCTAATTTAAATGTATTATTCAATGTTTTATAATTATTTGTCATTAACATTTTTAATCTGTTACTTACCTACTTTAATTCATTTTTGTTTATGCTCATATTTTGTATATTCTTAAATTATTGTTTTAAATTTTTATCATTTTTCTATACTTGAAATTATTTTTTAGTATTCATTTATTCCTGAAGATGATAGCATTGCTATCGAAACATGTAGAGAAATATTTATATATTTTAATTAAAGTGGTAAATACAAAGTATATTTTTAATTTATATAATAACTAATGACTCTGAATAATTTGTTTGCAATTAGTTTATCACTCTTTGGCTGATTGCAACATTATCAGAGGGTAATTTTAAATCTAAAAATAAATAAAATAACATGTTACCATTAAAGTAACACATTAAATGACGCACAAGAGAACAGGGAAACCGGGAAATTCTACATACTAATTCGTAAGGCCCTTGTCTGGAGTCCAATGGCCGCCTTGAATATGTTGCTGTCCGTTCGTGGCTTAGAGTTCGTGGAAGACTCCCTTTTGTAACGCTGGAACGTTCTTTAGTCTGTAGGGATGCTGTTGTATCATTTAAGGTGTCCAATATCAATGACAAGGCTCTTGAGGCTATAAGTACTTGACTCGTTTCATTTTGCGCAATTGTTTTACTATCTTTTTTTTGTTTTTGAAAAAGTCAGGGTTGCGGAATTAAAAAAAAATCGACTAATGCGATTTTCTAACAAGCAAAAAAAAAATCATGATTTGCGCATTGCTCCTCAAAATATTAAAATTGCTCCCGGTGGGGCGTGGGGCGATCAACGTTCAGAAATACTGATTTAAATGATGTAAATGCAAGATTATTACAGATGAAAAGTAATGTATATATTAGGGGTAGGGATAGAGAAGCAACAATGCGGAAATCATTAAAGCTTACTGGAGGCTTGTTAAGTATGATGATATGTAGTTAAATTATGTGATTAATTATTATTAATGATAACAGGGAAATTATTAAGGGATTAATCAATTTCGCATAATTATTTGGTTTGTTATGTTCATCCTGCTAATTAGTTCATTTGTTAAATTGTTTTTTTTTTAATCAAATTTATAACTGGACCATCATATCTAAATAAGAGAGATGTAAATAATTACCAGACCGTCATAAAAAAAATTAAAATCGCTAAATATCTGTTTTATTATCGTCGTTAAGTTTTATTTATAAAATTTAACGACTTTTATTAGAATAAATGGGAGCTTTTCGTAAGGGTTATATAATTATTTTAATATTACTCAGAATAATCTGTTTGTACTAAATTATCATCATCGCGATTTTTAAATAGAGGATTCAGTGATATAGTGTGACTGTTAAATCCTTTTGGGGGATTGGGTGTGTTTACGTACTCGGGAAGTTTGTTTGCAAGGTACAAGGAAGCCGATAACGACTCTGACAGAAAGGTGAATGCTGTAAATTCAATTAATGGACTGAATGCAGTTGTCGCTAGTACAAAATTGTCAAAGGAACCGAGTAGATGTAACGCATTGAGGCATTAAACTGGCAGAGGAAGGACGAACTAAGACTGATTGCAGTAGAAATGAGATTCGCCGTCCGTATTGCGGATGAAGAGATCTAAAACGAATTCTAAACTGATGTAAGGATAATGACCATGATTGAGATAGGGACGCTTATAATATGCCTTGGTATGTAAAATAGGGTTATTAGGAAAGTAAATGATAATGGAAGTGGATGAAAGAGGAATCGGAAATGCCCGAGGAAGACATGGCACAGTCAATTCAATCAAATACTTTTCATCCTCCCTAATTTCTTTGCAATAAAATTGCGTGCTGATGAGTTAGGTCGTTCCCTCGCGGGTCAGTAAGGAATCAACATGAACCGGGTGCAGTAAGAATGCGTGATACCGAGGGCGCTTCGTTACATATATTTCTATCGGCGCCCTTACACGGGTAGGTGCGGCGCGAGAGCGGTGTTGCCTACTTCCATTTACCCGCTTTCTTGGTGCACACCAACTCGTGAGGAAGCGGACTTAATTAAGTACTTCTTTCTAAATACGCTTGCACACCACAAGTAAAGTCTCCATTTTGATCGGTTTTGATTGTCTTTGATAGTAACGTGGACAAGATGAGACAAATATGCTCTTCAACACCTTCTGGTTCAGCGACTTCCTTGGTCTCCGCCAGTACATTTCTACCCCATTTTTTCTCTTTCTTAATCGGTTATATCACGACAAAATATAATATATTCTAGTACATTATGTCAGAGAATATAATATTATTATGCGTTGCTAAATGATTATGCCATTTTCCAGAGAAAAGATTATTCGGCCGATAAATTCCACGCATACTACATTCCTTAAACTTTATTGACATGCAATTATCATAAATTCAAGAGACGTTTTAAAATTTCACGTTTGAAAAAAATCATCATTTGAAATCTAAAGAGAATTCCTTCACTTAAAATAATTTCCCCAGGGGGACATATTTCACACTTAAAATCCCCTCTTTGTGTGTAGTTTCCAACTTTCTACAGATTCCACTCATACGTAATGTGAAAAATAAGCTCTTTAATGTCCAAATGATTACATGATTTATGACATTGTCACGAGAACCGAATAATGAAGGAAGGAGATTCCCGGCAGCATCCTACCAAATTTAAATTACATAAATTAAATCGTACACATTGTTATGAATCCGCACACTTTTTAAAAGTGATATAAAATCATTAAAAGTATAAAATGAATAAAAAAAAAATCGCCTGAAAATTTAAACTCACATAACCTAACTAATATTTTTTTAATAAAAAAAAAAATAAAAACAATATTAAAAAATATATATATATCGTCGTTATCAAAGCAAAAATGACCACGTGAAAAAAAGGACAATATTGAGATTATCAACTTTTTGGCATAGTATTAGCATAATGCTCATCTGGTAAAAATATCCCGTTTATCAGACCAAAAAGATTTTAGCTTTTAAAAAATATGACCATTTGATGGAATCTCACATAATTTTGAAAAGCAAAACTGACCAATTCACAAAATCAATTTTACTTGCAAGTTTGAATAACAAAAAAAATGACATATCGACCTAGTGAAAATTAGTCAATTTTAAATTTTAGTTGTCGGTATGTGTCACTTTTGAAAGATTAATATAATAATAATTATAATAATTTGATGATCTGTATAGCGTCATTTTTGTGAAAAATCACCTCAAGGGCGCTGTACAAATATTACTTGCTAGGGTTTATCACATTTAAGTTTTAATTATTTTTAATGATAAGGATAGCTGCCATGGGAAGCTAATATGGGATTAGAAATGGAGAATAATATTGACAAATCTTGAATTTGAGGTACGATATCGATGAACATGACATAAATTGAACTAGTCTCATCAGCTAAGTTGGTTAAGCGGTTGTCCCGGATAGATAGAGGTCCTGTGTTCGAATCCCAGGTGCGACTGAAATCTTTTTATTTTCTGTCGTTTTTTCCGTTTTCATGTTTAATTTAGGTTATGTTAATATTATTTTCGACAATGATTTTATCACATTTGATTAGTATTTTGACACAGACGGTTGAATGTACTATCATATTAATTTAACTCATTATAATCAAATTGATAAATGTTAAATAAATTGTGCCTAGAACAAATTAGAGGTAATGTGGGTATACAAGAGAAAATGACCAACCGTAAAATCAATAATGTTTGGGAGACCAATTTTAGTGTTTTTATATAATTCAATTGTATCCCGAAGATCGGGTTCTTCATATGGTAATTGTACAGTATTTGTACGATACTTCAATATAAAGTATATATAAAAAAAATCTGTCCTTTTAAAATAAAAATAAAAATCTGTATTAACTGTGTCAATTTTACCTGCAAATTTGGTCAAGATATTTTGCATAAGTACATTTTCGTCCATTAACTGTGGGGATATATAAATTATAAATTTAATGGTGTTTATATGATTTTTTTATAAATATTTCAAATATCAATATAATATATTTATCGAGGTAAAATACACAAGAAAATTCGAAATAAACACTAAAGAATAAATCAAATTATTATTAAGGAATGTCAATTATTCTGGAGTATAATTTTCGTAAATATAATTTTCATAATAATATATAAAAATTATACTTTAGGATTAATAACATTTCTTACTAATAATTTTGTTTGTTCTTTAGTGTTTATTTAATTTTTTTTATGTGTACTTTAACTTTATAAATATGTAAAATAGATTGATGGAATACAATAAAAAACGTAATAATACCATTTATAATTTATATCTCTTGGCGACGAATGAAACACAATTAACTATCTGCAAAATATCTTCAAAGTGATCACAGATTTTTCAATTATAAAAGTACAAATGCTTTTGTAAATTTTTATGCTTTATATTGAATTTAACAGTATCATACATAAACTGTAAAATTACCACATACCTACTTGAAGAACCTGATCTTTGGGGTGCAATTGAATTCCGGAAAAACAATAAAATTGCTCTCCTGAACATATTCATTTTTGCTTGTATGCCAACGATATATATTAGGTTAGCTTAGATTACATTTTCGGACAGTTTTTTTTTCGTAATTTAATCTACCGGTTTATTAACAGTCATAACTGCAAACGGAAAGGCATATTTACTAAAGCAGTGGTGAGCAAAGAAATAAAAATACAAAAATTATGATGACCTTCGTGGGAAATCGATAAGTTTCTTGAATCTGGATTAGTCTGTAACTTCAATTCTAAATGGTGATCTCTCATCAACGGAATGCTGAAAGTGTCATCTCCCTTAAGCGAAGTGAGGATACACATATATTATTGTACATAATTTTAATTTGTATTTCCCATACAGTTCAGAAAATACTACACCCTGATAATAAATATTATTCTATGTATATTTAAAAATATTTAAACGATTGGTATTCACTTTGTGGCGTCATTATTAATAAATTAATTAAAATATATACTTTGTATTCACCGCTGTATTAATATACACAGATATCTACATTAATTATTATTAATTGTTTTTGTGTTTAATTCGTAGAACTCCGTTTAATTTTTTTAAAAATTTAATGTAAATCAAATTTAATAATGTTATTATTAAGTTCTGCAAGTATTTTTAGTTGTTATTATTGTGACAGCTGTTTCGGCGTTTAAGGCCATTTTCAAACTGTCTGACTGTTGATTTACATTAAATAAAAAAAAAATAAAAAAGATATCTACATGTTTCGAAAGTGATGCTTTCTTCACCGGGAATATATTATATTCCTGATGAAGAAAGCATCGCTTTCGAAACATGTAGATGTCTGTGTATATTAATAAAGTGGTGAATAAAAAGTAATTTTTTTAATTCATTTATTATT